>CAJUYI010003165.1:0-25096 GCA_910591695.1 Galerucella pusilla | reverse complement strand
GATGAGTAGATTCCACGAAGTGAGGGTTTATACAGTTAACTCAGTTAGTAGAATTATTGACAGATGGTGAAACTAGTGAAGTATATACTATTGATGTAACGAAACAAGAAGCAGGAAGCAGCACGAAGAAGACAACACGTGTTCGTCTAAAATAATTTTAACAAAATTTTATAATGTTTAACATCTACGTTAAACAAACCCTAAACAGGGGATCATTTTAATTTTTAATTTCAATGTTATTTTAATTTATGACGTCAATGTGTTGTCAAAGTTTCTTGTACAAATTACCTGACGAGTAAGCACTGAAGATGGCTTAATAGCCGAAAGCGCTCTGCGATTTAGGGCCGGTTTTACAATAGAGATTTATACCAGGTATAGTTATTCTGGGTATAAAGTTATCTAAGAATTTATACCTAGAATAAAACTAGTTGGTTTTTGGCTTTTTTACATCGGTATAGCAATTCCTACTCCAATAATTGCTATACCGGTGTAAAAAAGCATCGTAAAACCAACTAGTTTTATTCTAGGTATAAATTCTTAGATAACTTTATACCCAGAATAACTATACCTAGTATAAATCTCTATTGTAAAACCGGCCCTTAATAAATTAATATTTACACAGAATACAAATATGTTTTCTTGACTTTCTAGTCGTGTGTACTCAGCTATAAAATATTCACCTTTATTGAAGGTCTCAGCTTCATGGATGTCTAGGTAGCAGGAGTGGCACAATGGGCCCGCCAGTGGCCTCAGTGCTAGAACCTTGGCTTGAGTTTGTCTAGGTCAAGGCTCGCCTGCACATTTAGTAGTAGTGGTAGTAGATTAGAATAGGAGTGGCTCTTTGTCCTATCCCACTGAAACCTTTGCAGATCTATTATTGTGGTCCTCCTTATATTTAGAGCTCGATATCTAGCTTCATTCTTTTTATTAGACCTATTAGCCTGGATACCGACTCCGTTCCGTATCTCTCTGTCCTCGGTTTTTCTTCTCTGAGTATGACGTGCACCCTTGCTATGCCTTCTCATCCACAAAGTATATGCTCCACGGCTTTTTCTTCCTGGCAGAACCTAAATAGGCTGTCATCTGCTAGGCCAATTGCGAGCATGAGTTTCCACAGTCTACAATGTCCAGTCAGCATTCCCATCATCATCCTAGTCGTTTCTCGACTTTGACATAGTAGGACGTGTGTCAGTTTGGCCGAAGGGCTTTTAAAGAATAATTTAGCGTGCCTTTGACCTGGGGTTTCATACCACCAGCGCAACGCCTTAGTTAGGCATTTAGCAATTCCACAGAAAGGTTCTATTATGGGGAGACATAAATATCAAATCATTTGATATGAATTTAATTTGACAGCTCGATGGATTGCCCAACATCTAAGATATTATTGAAGTAAAAACTTGGCAAGGCCTTGATTTTGTAGAGCTGTAGATTTATCTTTTGGATAAAACATTAAAAAAAGTGAGTTTGGGTAAGAGATTGAAACTGACGTCTAGGTCGGCGACGCCGACGCGGCGCCAGTACGTTTTAAATAACATTCGATCGTTCGAAGAAGTACTCGATAATAAAAGTGTCGGCGTTGGAAATCTGCAATTCAAGTGCTCGTCAATTAATGACACAAAGCATCTCATCGTCATAAAATTATCATAGGCACGAGTAAAGAAGGCTCAAAACATAATCAATTAGAATCTGTAATAGCCGCGTTCTTGTCGTACACTTTGAGAGTAGGAACCGAGAGAGAGTCAGAAATTCAATAGTGCATTCGGTACAAAAGAACGTGATTAGAACTCATCATACATATTTATGGTATCGGTGTTTCCGCAACTAGTCGGAGAATCGGAGAGTAAAACAAAGGGGGGAATCTTTGTTTTTTCAACCCAATCTGCATTTCATTAGTGATTTGTCGTAGTACAATCAAGGCTTTGGCGAAGACGACGGCAACGACGGACTCGATATAAATATCTGCTTGAATAAATCGGACGAACTCGTATTAATTAAAGAGGGAGCTGAAGAGTGGGTAGAAAGAGAAAAATATGCATAGTTAACGTCTTCATGAGTTGAAGTATATCAGCAAAGGAGGATTTTATTTCACTACTAACATTAGAAATAGGAGAAAATGAATTAATAAACGTTTTAAACTTATTGTCATCTTCTTTTCTTGACCTAGCAAAGGCTTTTGATATGGTGGACCATGACATTTTGCTTCAAAAATTAGGAGACTACAGGTAATACTCACAGTGACAGTCAAGCTGCCCTTGGAGCACTTCAGAGCTCAAAGGTAACATCTCGGCTGGTATGGGAATGCGGCGAAGACTGGCGACTCAGAGCAATGTAGCACTGGAGTGGGTCCCAGGTCACAAAGGAATCGCTGGCAATGAAAAGGCTGACTTGTAATAACAGGATCGTCAACCCTGATAAACGGACCCGAACCAGCTGTGGGTATTCCCAGATGCTCAACTAGGTCATGGTTAAAAGGGTGGGTACAGAAACAACACAATAAACACTGGAAGAATACGCCAAGGCAAATACAAGGGAAGAAATTCATAATAGAACCATCAGAAAAAGTAGTGAAAGAGCTGCTCTCAATGAACAGGAACAAACTACGCGCAATAACGAGGCTACTCACGAGACAAAGGAGCACCTGAACAAAATAGGGCTGTATAACGGAGATCTTTGCATATACTATGCAACTGTGTGTCGCTGGACCTCAGTAGGTAGAAACTGTGTGGTAGACCCCAAATGACTCCAGAATACTTCTACAACCAACCAGCAAAGAACCTGTATGAGCTAATACAGGGAACAGATTGGCTGAATAGGCTGTAGTCAGAACACTAGGAGTATCCACAATAAACCCAGGAGGCTGGGGTGGTGCCAGCTATTTAAAAAAATACTCACAAGTTGATAACAGGTTATCTAAAAGAGAGGTTACAGAAAGTCATAGTAAATAGTGTTTGATGAGGCGAGCATGAGTGTTCCACAGGGTACCACTTCTTTCCATTCTCTACCATCAGATTGACAAATTGTATTCTTTGCAGAAGATACTGCTTTAATAATAGAGGGAAAAAATTGGGCTGCAGTGGAAGATATAATAGATATTCAATTAAATGGAATCTCTGACTGGTTAGAGCTAAGTAAACTATCTCTAAATATTGAAAAAACTGACGCAAATGACAAAGATCGTGATAAGAAATTCCGCGCAACATTGAACAGTTTGTTCTTCAGTCCATACTATTTTGAACTTTTTCAATAGTGTATACTCCTTTATCAAATAAAAGGAACTGCACCAGCTATCTGTTGCCGTATCAATATTGAACAGAAAGAAGCAAATACGAGATTTTTTCATATTTGTTTTATTCTGTTTTTAGTAGTTTTTGTTATATCGGCTACAGAAATACGTCATCAGTGAAAATCTCAAGTATCTAACATTTTTCTAGCTTTATATGCAGAATGTGTCAGACAACAAAACAAGGCGATTATAGCTCAAGTATGAACATAAAAAGCTTCACACTAGACCATAGCACTAGACTGGCTACTATTGTAGAAATTTTCTGTAAATACAATACTTCAAAAACATAGCGGCAACAGCGCTTGAATCTTACAGGTCTCCGATAATTAATGTTGGGAATTTTTGAGAATAAAAGATAACAAGCTTAAATTGTTATATGACATACATTGACAGATGAGTACTCTATACTGTGCTATACATTGTCTTACATCAATCCTTCATAATATGTTCATTGAATAATTTTACGAACCAAAAAGAAAATTGAAATTCCCTCGTATACCAACATAGTCTTTATTCGAACATGACTCTTTATACGGTACACGGAAACTTTGAAATCTAATGGTTTCCAAGCTTAGTAGAAATAAATTAAAATATTTTTCAAAGTTGGTACTCTTTACACATCTCGAACGTATCAAACGTTCGCGGATAGTCTGAACCATATTCCGAGCAGGTTTCCAAAACACACGTACCTCGTACGTGGTTAGAAAAAGCAGGAACATGGTTCTGCATTTATAACTAAACTCGACCAAGATGCGGAATCGTACAGTGAATCTATTCAATAATAAGTCCAATGGAAAAGTTTTTATTTAATAGGAATTTAATTGTTTTTTCAATATATTATGTGCCAAATATGATAAAAAAGTTGTTCTGCTAGCTAGAACTTTACCAGATTCAAATAAAATATACAGGAAATTATATTGAATTGCAGAATATTATTTTTTGATTAATATTTTCAAATTATAACATTATAATATCAATAGGGTTAATCTACATTTATTAAGGTTAGGTTTTTGTTCGTATTGAGTAGACACACTGCATTTAATATACAATTTTTTTCTTTATTCAGCCGTTATTTTAACAACAACTTCATATTCGGCTCACAAATATACCATCATCGCATTCCAGCTACACGTGCATAATTTTTGTAATGGTAAAATCGAAGGTCGTAAACATTAAAAGAACAAAGAAGGAAAATAAAACGAGACCTTGTAATTTCTTCGGAATACTTAATTGTTGTCAAAAGTTAATTGGAAAAAAAGTGTTTTAATCACGCTATTTTTCAACACGCTAAAATTATAGCTATTTGTATTATTAGAGAGAAGAGTGCTGGATGTAGTTTACTATTATCAACATTCGCGATTCAAATAAGTACACATATTACAGTTTATCTATATGTTATTTATTTATCTCCTTTCAACGCATATGATGGAATACCATCGATACCCAGGCTTTAATTTGCTGTCCGCATTATCAAAATCAAGATCACAAATATAACTGATTGAACCTGACAAGAGTCCTCCGCAGCATTATGACCACAGAATACACCATCCCAAGAAGAAGCGAAGCTTGTGCTATTTTACAATTCATTTTCTGAGTGCGCATGTCTGACAGCTGCCATTTTAAGCCTGTTATCTGTCAATGTCAATAAAATTTGTTTACAAAATTACATTTATTAGTTATGGCGCCAAAAACTTGTGCAATTCGTGGCTGTCATTCAAGTGATGGATGATTATTATTGAAAGTACATTTTCTCTGGGTGTAAAATTTGATTCAGAATCTGGTGGAGTCTAACTTTTGAATATATAAATGATAAAAATTTTATATCCAAGCACCATACTTATCGTAATTCTATTTCATCAATTACTGAAATTCTTTCTATTGTAAACTGATATTATAAATATATAATCTATTATTATTGTATTGGTTTTTAGACTTACCCTATCCTACATATAGTGCTACATAAATACAAACTTACACCTATAATTACGATAACAATATAGAAAATAAGAATCATTTGGTTAAACAAGAGAAATCACTCTTGGTGCTCGATGATGTGTTTAGAAATTCTTCAAGTGCCGCTATCAACTCCATTTCAATTTATTGGTTTTGGACCTCTAGAACTGTACTAGCAGCACAGTTCTAAAATTTTGCACTGATTGTTAAAAAACCGCACAGAGTGCAAGCCAGCCGATTTCTCACCGAACCGCACTAAATTGGTGCATGTCCGAGGAGAACACAAATATTTTCAAAACCGGTGCAGAACTATGTCAGTCGAACAGCCAGCACCAAGAGTGCCGTCAGTCGAATTCGCCATAAGACAGAAATTTGATCCAAAGATCAAGCAAAATATTTAAGGTTAAGGTCAGTGTAGCGAACAAAAAGTATTCTCTGGATTCTCAAAGCATCGGTGGCCAATAGTACATAGGAACTTTTGACAAGTCACTTTTTCATTTATGTTATTCTGTCACTAACTATGTCAAATGTCAGTTATATTTGTTTTTGTTGATATTCGTTTAATCCTTGAATTAGATTTTTGTAGCAGCTCTAGTTAGTTGTATCTATTTTCTTCTAATTACTTTTTCCACTGACATCTGACATAACCAGTGACAGATGACAGAAATGAAATGGTGACTTGCCAAAAGTTCCTAGAATTATTGGCCTTCGATGCTTTAAGAATCCAGCTAAAACGTTATTTTAAATTTCAAGATTCACGCTCTGGGGGTGTATACATTTCAGTAAAGAAATGTGGATGTTCGCAATGATAAAAGACTTACGATTTGAATGGTAGACATTAACAACTGTCATTCTTGTCATAAAAACCACTTTTTGTTGGACACACCGATGTTGAACTGAACTTCTCTATTGCATTAAAACTTGAGAAAAAAGGGAATAGATAGGAGTGACGGTATTATAAAGAATGCATTTAAAGTTGTTATTGATTGTTATTTTAACAAAATGAATTTATTTTACAAAATATATTGTTTTAACTTTGGTAATAAGAATGGCAATTTTTCTTGCATTGTCTTTCTTGTATAATATGAATTTTTTTCGGATGATAACCGAAGAGTTTTGAGAAACGAACAACAAAAGATAATAAATAACCATACAAATGTCTCCCATTCAATGGTAGGTGACCGTCTATTGTTTGAAATTTTGAATATTCGAGGCAGTCACCTGTTTCGGTTCACAATAGCCAACTGCGACTGAATAAATTCTTAAAACGCAGCCACAAAAACTAGTGACTATATTTTATATATCGGTTTCGACAGGTAGACGGTTCTTATATGGTAGTTTTAGGATCGTTCTGGAATTTAAAAAACTTTAAAAATCGTGTTTTACCTACTAACGGACACCCTTCATTCGCGAACAGCATTTTGTTTATCAATACCATTTTTGTTATAGTTATTTTCATGATTTAAGAAACTGACCTGACCTGACCTGAGATGGGATAATGACATGCAATAGAGCCTTGACAGGATCGTATTTATTTTGTTGGTGAATGGGACATCCTTCTTCTTCTTCTACGTTACAATGAGGTCGCGTCTCTCCTGAGACGTCCACCCAAGTTTTTCTTAGTGGAAGGTGTACCTCACAGTACATCTGGATTCATGTCTATGCCTTGCATGAGTAGCTTTGGCTAAGGATGAGGAATAAGGTATTAGACACTCTTCTCGCTTCTGGCAATCAGAGTATTTACACAAAAGAAAAATCCAAGGGAAATGGGGATCTAGCTAGCAATCTAATAATAGCAGTGATATACACTCACCGGCACGAAAAACGGAGCAGTTGAATTTTTTTAAACAAACTTCAAATTTTAATGCTTTGTGATGTTTTATTATTATAATATCTTACACACAAATAAAATAACATGTTCAAAATATTTTTTAACAACAATAGAACCTTTATTTGAAGAAAAAGAGTGTTCCGAACAATTTAAAAAACGAGAACAAAAAACTTTTTGTAACAATTTAAAAAACCAGAACGAAAATAAATTTCTGATGTGTCATAACGACTTTAAATTATTCAAAACTGAAACGATGACTTGCTATCCCAAACTTTGGAGCCGCATTATTAATAACGGGTGTTGCCCCCACGTGCTCGTATTAATGCCTGTATCCTTCTTGGCATGCCTAAAATCAAGTGCCGAATGTCCGCTTGTGAAGTTTCCCATTCCTCTAAAAGAGCTTGTCGCAGCTGATTTATTAAAGGAGCAGGAACACGACTTCTTCGCCCAAGCATGTCCCAAACATGTTCTATGGGATTGATATCTGGGCTTAACGCTGGCCAGTTCATAACAGGAATGTTTACCTCGTTTAAATATTGTTGAGTGATTCTCGCAGTATGAGGTCTTGCGTTATCATGCATAAGAAGAAAGTCATTTCCAATAAAATCAACATAAGGGACAACTAAATCTTGGAGAACGTCCTCAATGTACCTGGCAGCAGTTAAGGAGCCTCTCGGAAGGATGTGCAATTCTGTGTGTGCCTCCAGAGAAATTCCGGCCCACACCATAACGGATCCCCCTTGATATCCTACCCTAGGGCTGAAGGTACATTCAGCAAAACGCTCGTGTAGCCTTCGCCATACTCTCTCACGGCCATCTGGAAACCGTAAGCTAAATATGGACTCGTCAGTAAATAAAACGTGCCCCCATTCATTTTCATCCCAGTGCTCATGAATTCTGGCGAGCTGAAGTCGTGCAACACGATGATGCCTAAGACGTTCTGGGCCTGTCGCAGGTCTACGACTGGTTAGGTTGGCTTCCCTGAGTCTTCGCCTAACTGTCCGCTCGCTTACATTAGTTTGCCGGACGTACTGAAGTTGATTTCTGATTTCAACAGCTGTAGCATGACGATTTCGTAGACTTTGTAAGATGTAGTTCTGCGTTGAGGACCAGTTCCAGGTCGTTTATTTTAAGCTCCAGTTTCCCAAAAACGTGTAAAAATAAGGTGCACAATGCTATTGAATACATTATACTGTCGGGCAACATATCGTTCACTCCTCCCATCTTGAAGCAACACAACAATAGCAGCCGCTGTTTCGGGATTAACAGACATATTTTTTAGATTAAATAAATGTATCACTATAGATTAAATAAACGCAGCACAAATTTAACACGTATCTGTCACGTTGGATCTGTCACATTTCTCAAAATTCATGGCCAACTATGCACTTGCACTTTACGGCAAAGTAATAAGATCTATGGGATTTATTATTAATTAACTCAAATAAAGTTTTTTTCTTCAAATAAAGCTTCAATTGTTGTTAAAAAATATTTTGAATATGTTATTTTATTTGTGTGTAAGATATTATAATAATAAAACATCACAAAGCATTAAAATTTGAAGTTTGTTTAAAAAAATTGAGCTGCTCCGTTTTTCGTGCTGGTGAGTGTAGATATGACAAAACAAAAGAAAAAAGAAATCATGCAAGCATACTATAAGCTCAAGCTACTACAGCAGGCGTTCAATAGGTAAACCTATATTATGTAATTTAAGTTTATTATATTTTTTTAAGGCTTTGTCGTATATTTGACTATTTTGCTGGGTTGTTTGACAGCTGAAAATTGTATTATTCAAATCGCAAATCTCACCACAAATGCAGTTAGGATTATTTTTTACTCCTATTTTATGTAGGTGCTGTGGGGTACAGCAGTGGCTCGTTCTCATCCTGCAAATTGATGTTATTGCTTCTCTTCTCTTCTCTTTACAAGATATTCTGTAGACCAAAACCATGGTGTTTTCGTTGGGGTGTTTTGTATTTGTGCGTTGAAGTTTCCTTCATTCTGTGGCCAGTTTTTGTATTGATTAACCCATTTTCCCCAAAGTAGTTTTTTGATGTTTTGACAAAATCTCTCTTGATGTATCAAGTTAGATTGTAGGATATTCTGATGTTGTCGTGCCATATTAGCAAGCTCATCTGCTTTTTTATTGCCAGTAATATATGTATGACTAAGAATCCATATAAATTGTATGTCTTTTGTTGCTTCAGCAGATATTATTTCATTTTTAGAGGCTGATGTGATGTAATCGCTGTCTTTGTTAATCCCTTTTCTGGACAATGCTTTTCTGGACAATGCTCAAAGAATCTGTGGTAATTACTACTTTATCTACTTTGTAATAGGACATTCTTATTTAAAATTTACTTAGTACTTCTTCTTTTTGATCAGGTATACCTAGTGCGGCTCTGTACGAAAAGTTTTATGGTTTTATTGCATCTCAAGTCTAAAGTCAAGTCAAGTCAGAACTATACCTCTTTTTTGTTTTCAAATAAAGCAAACTTCTCAATCCTTGGCATTGGAAGTATTTGAAATTCTATTATTGACGATTTTTTTATTTTTCCTTCTCAAACTATTGAAAAATAGACTATATTGTCGGTAGATCGTGGGGTAGTAAATGTTTAAAGAGAATACAATAGAATTTGTGACTTTTGAAACACGTTCTCTTCAAACATTATTATCAAAACTTTTGCGCATTGCCCGAAATCTTCTACTTAATCCAATATTGGTATTTTATGACGTGTCAACTTTAATGAAACTCATTCACCGAATAAAAACAGTGGCGTAGATCGAAGATTTCACTTTTTACGAAGTCAGTTTTTGTTTCCAACTCAATTTCATCATCTTCTAGTCAAATACCATAATTTCCCGTATTTTCCATTCCTGTTGGACAATTATTATTCCAGTTGTATCTCAATCATTGCCAGGTAACATTTATTGACAGATGAAACAAATCTGATTAGTTTTTCCAGAAGTCTACAACTCCTCTTGCAGTTCAAACGTTTGTTTGGGGGAAAATTGATGGGATGTCAATGAGAGTTTTTGATCAAATCAAACTACATGAGGCACTGTTTCTTGCAGCAGATCCATGAGTGGATATAAACAGCAGCAATTTTCATCCAGCCCAATATGAAAGAATTTACTTTAAGAAGCAATAGAGTAAATTGAGATTAAGTAAAATTTTATAGATCGGTGGTTTTTAGAGAGGTTTTGTAATGATATTTTTTATGATATAATAAAAATGAAATAACTGTATAGGCAATGGAATATTGTAAATATAATAAGTTCAATATCAACAATATTTTTTTGTTATCTACGCTACTGTAACAAAGAATAACTGAAGCTAGCACCCGAGACCGCAATTAAAAACATCTCCTGACTTAATTAAGGAGCCATTATTAAAATCCTTCCACTATGCAACATAGCGTAAAAATTCGCGGTTCTTACTCTCCACAAACGTTCCCTGTTCGCCAGTTACGCCACTTCCAAATGAAAAATGGAATAATCTTGAAAAACATCCCTCACAAACGAATAGCTGTGTATTATCCCCCTAAAAAATATATTTTTCTAATAAAACGGTCAAAAGTTTTAATATTTTTATGTACAATATCACAGGGGAAAGATTTTTACACAATTTTACAGGAAACTGTACCTAATAAATA
This sequence comes from Galerucella pusilla, assembly GCA_910591695.1. NCBI lineage: Eukaryota > Metazoa > Arthropoda > Insecta > Coleoptera > Chrysomelidae > Galerucella > Galerucella pusilla. The sequence continues at coordinate 14,373 of CAJUYI010003165.1, read as the reverse complement.
ATATCTTCTGTATGTTCCTTGTGGTATATTATTCATTCTTTTTTTAATTTCTTGGGAAATTAAACCACAATATTTTTAAATTCTTTATTTCAACGTTTGGTAGCGTTCCAGCTACCGTTGTCAAGAAAAAATAAGTAGAAATTAATTTTTTTAACCCTAACTGACACAACAGAAAAAAGTTTAAGACTGCAAAATTTTTGTTATCAAATTTTTATTAAGGTCCATTCATAGTAGATCATATCTGTGGCAAAATGTGAAATGAAATATTTCATTTTATGACATTCCAACGATATGATAGTCTACTAGAAATGGATCCAGTGAAGTGCACGTTCCAGGAACGGTTTTTATTGGGATAGCGCGTTTTTTTCGCTTATATTGGAAATGTTGTTAATAAAACGCGTTTCTTGATAGTTTTTTTGTGTATGAATATTTAAGTTTTTGAAATATGTATACTCAGTTTTTTGATTTTGTGTATTGAAATGTGTATCGATTAACAACTACTCAAATTATAAATCATAAGAAAAAATGGATAAAAACTTATGATGCTATCCTGATAACGCAGGTAATTGATTATTTGAAATTTCTCTTTCTAACATTGGTAACCAAATTTGACTACATTCGGCTGAAATACTAGCTACACATTTATCTGCATTTAGTTGTATTAAAGCACTTTCTTTGATTTTCCGTCTTTTATTATTGGGTTCTTTTAATATTATTTTTGGTGAATCCCATTGAATTTGATGACCCTCTTCCCAAGCATGTTTGCAAATAGCTGACTAAAAGAATTCCCTATCTTTGATATATTTTTTGTGTTCGTTTATTCGTACTTTCAATGGTCTAGATGTTTCACCTAAATAAAATTTGTCGCATTCACATGATATTTGATATATGCAGTTTTTTGAAGATTGTTCTTCATTCTTTGGTTTCGTTTTTGTAAGTATTGATCTCAATGTATTATTCGATTTAAAACTAGTTCTAATATTGAATTGGTTACCAATTTTTTTAATTCTTTCTGATAAACCCTTAACATACGGTATTGTTAAGTTCATAAAAATTATGTTAGCTAAATTATTAATATTATTGTTATGGGGTATTAACAATGAGCCCCTCTCTATATGCTTAATCTCCTTATTTACAAATTCTGCAGGGTAATTATTGTTATTTAAAACATCTTTTAAAAAAGTTTTCTCCTTTGTAAATTGATCATCACTAGAACAAATGATTCTGGCCCTATCGTATAAAGATTTTACTATCCCTTTTTTAACGCTTATAGAATGATTAGAGTTAAAATTCAAATATCTATTAGTGTGTGTTGGTTTGCGGTATACACTCGTTTCATACCCTGTATATGTTTTATTAATAAGAACATCTAAAAATGGCAAAAAATTATTTCCAATTTCAATTTCAAATTTTATAAATTTCTCTCCTTCATTTATATTTTTTTAAAAATCATTAAGAGATATTAAATCATGAGGCCATATTGCGAAGATGTCGTCTACATATCTCCACCAGACAATTGGTTTTAATTTTTGATTATTTACATTTCGGCTTCAAAATGTTCCATGTAAATATTCGACAAAATTGGTGAGAGACAAGAGCCCATGGCAAGACCGAAATTCTGTTCATAAAAATCATTATTGAATTAAAAATATGTTTTTGTTATACATAATTTTAATAATTCTATTATTGCTGTTACGCTCAATTTGGTTATTTCTGTAAGGGTCTGATCAATTTCTAATTTTGATTGGACAAGTTCTATTGTTTTTTGTACCGGTACATTCGTGAAGAGACTAACTACATCAAAACTGACCAAATAATGGTTTTTGTTGAAATTCAAATCTGATAGCTTTTCTATAAAATGATTGCTATTTCTGATGTATGAATTTGTCTGTCCCGCGAGGAGTTCAATAATTTTCAATATATGATTCGATAGTTTACTGCATGGGGAATTAATTGTGAAATAAAGAATTTAAAAATACCTTAATTTCCCAAGAAATTAATTAGTTCTGAATCTGAATCAGAAGACGAGCTCGAGTTCGAAATGATATCCTTTATTTCCAAGATGACTAATGAAGTCAGTGAGAAGCTTGTATATGAAAAAAAGAAAAACTCATGGATAATTTGCCTCAACTCAAGAATTTAGTAATGAAAAGTTCACCAATAACTTTGTGCTCATGTAGTCTACATGACTTGTATCCTACAAAACTTTTCGAATCCGCACAGTTTCGCTGCGTTACCTCACCAAGCAGCGTCTCATTTTGCGGCTGGCCTTAGAGCACTCTTGCGGAGAACATATATCTTGTACTGATGAAATACGCCGAAACCGGTCTTCAAGATATGCTGTTCTTCCTAATTACAAAACAGAATTGTTTATTGGTTAAATCTTGTAGATCATACCGAGTCCGTTTGACTAATAAGTGTAATTCAATATCCGTCGGTGCCTTTAGCACAGGAAGTAGATGTTTCTTCTTACTCGAGCGGTCACTGATTTTGGAAAATATTTTTCAGAACCGAAAAATAGTATATTGTTTTATTAGGAGTAAAAGTATAAATTTTTGTGGCGAGTCTGTATGTTTGATGGCCGAACGTCAGTGAGGCCGACAATTTCAGACGAGCCACAAAAAGTGCTTTTGCTCCGAATGAAACATGCTATTTTTTCCGCAAACGGCATCCAGACTATAGAACTAATTGATATTTAAATAAAAATTCAAAACGATTGCAACGAAGTTGATAAATTCAGAGAATAATAATTATAAAACTGCGCACTACATTTCCGTGGTTACTGGTTTTGTGATTGCCAAGTCAAAAACAAATTTGACAGTTCAATAATATTTTATAATGTCAGAAATATTGTAAGTGATTTAAAGCAACAATTGGACTGTGCATTTTTGGTAAGTACTTGAGCATCAAAATTTCGTTTGTTGTAGTAAAGTGTACTGAAATTTTCTTTTAGATTATATTACCTAGCTATGTCGGATTCAGAACCCAACTGTACACCGCCCGACGTTGTTGACATTGCTAAGGCAGCTAGGAATGATTTAATTCCAACTAAGTCAAGTAGAGTTTATAATCATGCTTACGAAAGATTTCTCACATGGTGCAATGATAAAAACATTTCAAACTATTCGGAAAATGTGCTACTAGCTTATTTTTTTGAAATGACAACTAAATTAAAAATGAAGAGTTCAATAATGTGGTCTCAGTATTCCATGATAAAATCATTACTGAATATTAAACATGGATTAGATATTAGCAAATATATGAAACTACGTGCTTATCTGAAGAAGCAGAATGAAGGGTATACTCCCAAAAAGTCAAAGGTATTCACAAAAGACCAGTTTGAAGATTTTTCAAATAATGCACCTACTGAGCAATATCTAGGAATTAAGGTTAGTTATAATATTCTAACCTGCATAAATACAATCAAGTTTTTAAATACATACTACTTTTAGGTTGTTCTAATAATGGGCGTATCTGGAGCATGTAGATGCGATGAAATGGTGAACATGACAATAGACGATATAAAAGATTCTTGATCTGTTATTCATATAAAGATTCCTGATAGTAAATCTAAAAAGCCACGATCGTTCACAATCATTGGAGAAAAATATATAAATCTTTACAGAAAATATACTTCTTTACGACCACAAGCTATGGAAAGCCGACGCTTTTTTTTTGAAATTTCAAAAGGAAAAATGTTATCGCAGGTCATGGCAATTCATACAATTAGTAACGTACCCAAAACAGTAGCAACTTATTTAAAACTACCGAATTCAAAAGATTACACCGGCCATGCGTTAAGAAGAACTTCAGCTTCTTTGCTTGTGGATGGAGGAGCTGATATTACTTGTTTGAAACGGCATGGAGGTTGGAGGTCGAGCACTGTCACTGAAGGATACATTGAAGACTCTTTGTCTAATAAAAAACAAACTGCAGAAAAAATCTTGATGTCGAATTCTTCTTCACTGTACCTGAATGCAGCTTCTCATGAGCCACGGGAGTGGGAGGAGTCACGGGAAATTTTGTCGATGAACTCATTAAATATGTGCGGTGCAACCTTAAATAACTGTAATTTTACTATTAATAATTATTATCGTTAATAAAGTTTAAAAGTTCAACTAATAATTATTTTCCCTGTTAAAAATTCTACTTTTTTGTCCGCTCACGGCCGTACAAAAAAGTGGCGTCTGTGAAATCATACTTCAACATCATGAATTGACGTTAATAATGTCTACTTTTTCTGACGTTTGCGGAAATAGTTATTTTCCTAACAAGTGCGGAAAGATACTTTACGCATGAGTTAGGAACATTATTTTTTCTACGACTGTATATACCTACAAAAAAGTATACCAACCCATTTTTTCAAAGTTATTTTATTTCAACATCATACATATACAAAACTTCAACCAAAAACTATTATTATTATTATAAATTATTATTATAAATATTAAATACAATTTGGTGCATTCTGTAAATTATTTAAAATTGCCGGTCCAGTGGAGTTATTTGGTACCTGGTAAGTAGATAACGTTGATGAGGATGGCATTGGTTGCAGGTCACATAAAGATGACGATGAAGGTTACGGCAACGGTTTTAAGTCATTTGTAGATGAAAAATTTTTATTTGATATATCAAACCCGGGTGGTTTGATAGTTGTTTTATGACACAACTTTAAACAATGTACAGGGTTATATCAAAAGATCTTCATTGTTTTATAATTTCAAAAAATTAAAAATGCAACAAAAAGCTAGAAAAGAAGTAGATTTTCTTTGATGGGCTATTTATTCACCTGTTGTAACAATAGTTATAGCTTACGAAGTGAAAAACTATCTAATAAGGTCAAAATTTGCATAATTTTACTTTCCCGCACTAGTGCGGGAAAGTGACACTTTCAGCTCTAGAATGCGTGCGGGAAAGTGGGTAAAAACGCACGGTCGTAGAAAAAAATATTTTTCGATGTCTTAAAATAAAAGCCAAATGGAACTTTAGAGCACAACTGCTAGTCTAAAGACGGAGAATTTAACAGATCTGTCATTGTCATGTATAAATGACAGTTTCATTAAGAATATAGTAGAATGTATCTTTCTTCATCCACTTCTTTTATTTTTGGTTTGTTTACTAATTGGACAATTGTAGCAATTATCCTCAAATTGATAGCGATTTAAAAACATCACGGATTAATACGAAAAAAAAGGGAAGCTAAATTTTCCTTGCTCCAGATGAGGAGTTTTTGAAAAACGTGATATCTCGCATTCGTGTCGGGTATGAAATTACAGTAATAATCCACAAAACTATCATGTGATTTATTTCTTCCAATCACGAAAACCGATACGTACAAGCACTCGTAAAAAGTGGAGTCTTTTGGATAATACAGGGTGGCTACTTTCTATTTATACTTCACACGTGTTTGTGAAGATCTGATAAAATTCACATAAATTGTAATTTGGAGGTGAATATGTTATGGTGAAAGTAGATATTGCGACAAATGTACACATTTTCCGGTAAATGTGCACATTTTCCTCCTCGTTTGGGTAATGTGCATTTAAGTAACATTTACAATTTCAAAGATGGGAAATGTACATTGAATTCACAATGACCATGTCGTTTTGGTGAATGTGAGTAAATGTGAAAAAAATAGAGGAAATATAATCCCCTTCTTGATTAACTTGATATGCGCGTTACAAAGTATTAAATGCATTCACCCTTCCCATTTTTTGAAAAATATCCAATACTTTGTAACACGCATATCAAGTGATTCAAGAAGGAGAACGGCTAATTCAATGATTATCTTCCCTTCCCCTTCTTGAATAACCTAGTGTGCACTATAATGCATTCATCACTAAAGCAGTGCGATCAACATTTTTTCTTCGAAATCAAACTTAATAAACAATAAGAGAAAGAAATATATTTACTATCAATATTTTTTTACTGCAACAACATTTATAATTCATTTGTATTCCAATTTTTCTTAAAAAAAGGAAGGTAGGAGTATACATTTACCAGAACGTGAAGGCACATTTGCCGGGAAATGTACATATACATTATATTCAGTTCACATACAGTATGCGAAAACTTTTTCGAATCCATTCCATTTACACAAGTACGACAAGGAATATATGAGAAAAACTGCTTGAAAGAGAGAGGAGAATAATTGTGGGCGTATCTAGTTCATCCGAGGCTGGAAGAATGACGAGAGCTGAATGGATGAACCTCGGATGAACTAGATACGCCCACAATTATTCTTCTCTCTCTTTCAAGCAGTTTTTCTCATATTTTCCTTGTCGTACTTGTGTAAATGGAATGGACTCGAAAGAGTTTTCGCATACTGTATTTTGTATACCTACCTCCTTTTGGGAAATGTACACATTTTACGGTAAAAGTGTACATTTCACCGTAACAAATACACAGTTGATTATTTCAGTTAAGCATAAAGTTGTAAAATAACATGCGTTCGCGCTCATGCTCGTTGCACTTCGGGACTAAACTAGGTTTAAGTAGGTAGGTTATTTGAGGCAGTAGAAGCCAACGATATATCTTGTGCTGAACTATACCTTACATTCTTGGTGCCTTTAGTTATGTAACATTTCTCCAATGCTTGTCAAAAACCGATTGGCCCAGTGGAGCGAACCGAGCACAACCAAATGAGACAGTAATAGCTCAAATTTATGAAGAAATTTTCCTTGATCTGCTAGAACCTAATAGATAATACACATTACTTTTTCTCTTCTTTTTTTGTATTTGTTGGGAAAATTTTCATGATAAAACGAATGAAATATCAACGTTACAGTTACCAAGTGTCTATGTTTGCCAAATAAATACAATTATTTCCATCAAAACAAACAATTTTGAATATATTTGGTTCGACTTGACCAAGGACTATTAAATCCTTCAACAGAATACAGGAATGAATTTAGAACGAACATCAAGTTAGAGATATACAAGATTCTATCTAAATTATTTTTTCCTTTCCAACTACGCAGGATCCAACACGGCCAAAAATTTATACTATATTATATTTAACAATATTTTCTGGCATAACTATCGATTTGATGTTAAAATTATTATAAATTGATGCTTTATTTACGATAAATTAACTCCAATGTTAAAATGTCTTATACCTGGAAATGTTATTGTCACTTTGACAGGTGCATCCTTTTTTATCGGATAAAAACTTCAATTCCTCAATACCTAGTAAGCGGACGTCGCTTTTACACAATGACAATGAGTCGCAAGTTTGGTTACTTATTATTGTAATTATTGTTGTTGTTCATCCATATATACTGTCGTTAATTTACCTTGCCAAAAAACACTCTTTTCTTTTATCAGATAAATTTCTCTTCAACTCAAAGTTTTGCCAATCACTAAATTTGCTCGAAAAACTGACATTAGATAAAATTAGTGAATGGTAACACTGTTTCGTTGCAAAGAGAAATTTATCCGATCAAAAAAAAGTTCTCGTGTTTTTACTGTTGATAAAAAAACGATGACGCTGCGAAACAAAGTACTGTGATGTTGCCAAGCTGTAGTTTTTTTCTTTACTTAACGAAAACTAGAAAAGTTAATCTGATGTTAGATTGACAGTTCTTAATAATAATGAATACAAATAGCGAATACTATTACTTACGTCTCCTACTAGCAGTAAGCGGGAGAAGCGAACCCCATTTCGGCATTCTCGTCCTAATAGCTTAACAAAGATGTTACCATTCCTTGACATTCAATGTTCAGCTGCTTCGGCATTTTATTAACAACACACTACAGATTTGCCTAAATAATTAGTTATGAAAATAACTGTTTTTTCAATCTTGAAAAAACAGTGAATTAAAAAGCACCAAAAAACTTGTGAATATTAGACGATGATCGAATGCCAATAAACGTCAAAACAAACTGGGGAATTTTACCAGTTGATCTGACAACGTCTTTGCCAACCCGTTAGCTGTAAATTGCCTTGGCTGTTGAGGTTAAATTGTATTTACGATTGGTAAATTAATATTAATTCTGATAAGCAGGAAAGTAACTAAAAATGACATCGTCTTTTTATCGTAAAAATCCTTTATTGTGTTCACCCTGTATATATATATATATTTCTTCGTAGCGATATATCATTGGTTTCATGAAACAGTGGTTAAATAATTTAATTGAAGCCTTTGATGTAGCAGAAGCGTAAAAGCATTCAACAAACAAAATCACCAGTCGTAACAGATTTTTTTTTTAATTACATGAATCTATATCCGAGATATGAGTTGTGTTTACAGACAACGTTATAGACGGAAATATGAGTTGATAGTTACAGTGTAACCAAATGGTCAAAATTTGACAATGACAATTACAGTTTGAGCAAGTACACGACAAAAATTATATAAGGGGGATGTCTTTTTGCTCATATATAGATGTTATAACTTCAATCTCCTCTTCCCCATGGTCACACCTCCCAATTTTTTGAATGGACACCACAAAAATTGTACGCCTGGTGTGGCATTTTTGGTGACCATATTGTTGGACCATATTTTATTGAGGGGAAATTTAGAAGATGAGTCCTATTGATCTCGAAATAACACGAATACTAGAAAATGATACCATATCGGAAGCTTTGCTAGCGTTCCAACAATTTCAAAATTGGTAGGGGTAAAGTTGAAGTTGAAGTTTACATTTGAGCAAAAAGACGTGCCCCTTTGTATGATTTTTAAGGTCTTGTTCATTTTTAGATAAAAGTTAGGTCTTCAGAATTAATTGGGGTGGATAGTTTTGGTTGAAATACTCTGTATATAGATCCAGGGTGTTTTTTTATCACCCACTATCCCATTTTTTGTCTTCACCCTATCCAAGCAATCATCAAGCTTGTAGTTAACAAAAAAAATAATAAAAATGAAATATCCCGTTGTCAACACTTATCTTGATACACTTTTCAAAAAAAATGGCACACTTCACTGAAACAAAGCGGAATTCTAAAAGAAACAAATCCTCATAAATATTAATAAAAAAAGACGATTTGACTTTTGTTCTAGCTACCGTAACAACCACATTTTAGAAAAATTTACATGGTTTGATACACGTGAGACAAAACCAAAAAAAAAAAAACAACAACCCGTAGATCTCTCGTCCTAGATTAGGTAACACATTGCAACCCCTAGATGGAAACAAAGAAGGGGACAGTAACGTTGACAACTGTCTAGTAATGTGCCGCAAATTTATCAACTTTGTCGATCTTAAAAGTCCATCAACACCGTTGCAGTTCGGGAAATTATGTGATACGCTTGTCAGACATCTGGTTAACAAGTTTTTAAATAATTACTATTGTCTATTTAAAATATTTCCCACATTTTTCCATAAATTTTTTTAAAAGAAAGAAAATAAAGTCGATAATGGATATTTACATTGTATTTTTGTTGCTTATAAGTAGTTTGAGCAGAAAATGAATTGTAGATACTTCCAGCATCAAATTTGTTTCGATCATTAAAGATACTAGATAAATAATAACCTAAAAGCTATAAATAATGATAAATAACTGCGGCAGGTGAACTATTTTGACTTTGACATCTGTCAGTGTCACGCTTCTCCCTATTACGGCTCGATAATCGTTTTCTTGCCATTTATTTATAACAAATTATCATTGGAACTCCTTTGACTTCAGGAATTAACTTTTACAATGCTTCAAGCTGTACCTTCAATCTAAATATAACAAATAATAAGTAGATTTGTTCCATATTTGCTGTTTACTTTGTCATAATGAAATGCAATGGAATATATGCCTCAGTTTTTTATATTCTGAATTCTGAACAGTTGGCGATAAAATTTTGTATGCACCACGTCAGTAAAGTGTCTTTATCGGACCCACTTGTTATTCGCCTCGCTCGCTTCTCTCGCTCGTCTCATAATTTCAGACTCGTCCGATAAAGAATCACTTTACTGCCTTGGTACACGAATAACTATTATATTATTCAAATTTTTTGTTAACCTACAAAATGTGAAAGCGTTACGCTTCTGATATAAAGTCGAATGTCAGTTTAACAATATGGCGCTTATTTTGGCAACAAATTCGCGCATACGACTGCAACCTCACGTGGGATCTTCTTACGTGAAACGGAGTCTATCAATCGATTAAATCGTCAAACTGATGAGTTTTTTTAATAATGGGGGATATAGAAAGGCTACTACATTCTGCATCAGAGTTCTAGTCTATTATCATTATGTTTTTTATTTTTTTCACTGAGTTGTATTGTTTCAAATTTTATCTCATAGTTTGTGTTGTTGATATTTCCGTTTTCAGTTTAATTCCTTGTTAAGTTGGGCCTTCAAGTTGCTGAGCAATTGAACTCGGTGATTGGAGGAGTTAAAAAAAGACTGGTTGGAGTTGGGGAAGGTTTACAGACCGAAAATAAAACCTCGTGTGCTATTTTGTTACATGGCAAGATTTATAAAGAATGCAGCAGCCAAAGAAGAGTGAAACGGAGAAGAAATGACAGAGACTGGAGAAGAAATGACAGAGACTGAGCTAGTCAAACTAGAGCCTCCCATCTTGTGGGAACAGCCAATGTTTAATGCTGAAGAAAAGTATGGTGAGGTTTTCTTAGCAACTTTGGCAGTTGTCAACGATTCACCATTAACCAACTTCTAAATAACTCGACATGACCTTCCCTGTGAATGAAAGACTAGTCCTAGAAAAACTCTTTCCATTATCGCTCTAATATTTCCCCAAGTCAACAAATGGAAATTGAAAAAATTTAATTGCTATGAAATTCACTTTCCGTCGGATACGTTTCGTAGACAGTTTCCTGCAGACGAAAATGTGTATACAACATTTAAAATACAGTTACTTAACATCTGTAATTGAATTACGTATGAAAATATGCACAAAAATCTGCATAACTGAATAGCAACTATATTTACTTGTAGACGGAGATATTTATCCTTCATGACGTTTTAATTCGTATAGATTTTTTCAGTTGAATGTTATTGTTTTGGCAATAATTACTTAGTTGGAGATATTGTTGTTCTTGAATATTATTTTTTTATGTAAGTATATTGGTTCTTTGATTCAATTTTGGGCCAGTATAAAATACTTAAATTTTGTTTTGATGTTACAAATTGAATCGAGAACTTTTGACGTGTTTTAAGTCCAATAAAAACACTCAATTTTTAACAAAATTAGTGTCATAAATATCATTCTTGTCAAAAATTGATTGTGAACAAAACTATAGAAGGCTTTGTTGATAGATTCGTTAATAATGTCTTTAGACTCTGAAAACTATAAAAATTACAAAAATAACATTTAAATTATTTACGAAACTTCCACTTTGTGTTTAAGATAACAAAATTCTTGAGACCGCTTTATCGTATTTGATATTTCTTTGAACTTTGAAGCATATTTTTTTAATAATGTGCGTTAATTACATTTAATCATATCATACAAAGTCGCATAACAATGAAATATCATTTAAAAAAAATTACAACAGGCGTAACATAACCAAAATTCACACGATATGTTTTTTTTAGAAACAATAATCTCTTGAAACATATTTCTCATATATGAAGGATTAACTATTTAAAAAGTTGTGAGAATAAAAAAAACCATGGCAAAACTAATGATCGTACCATTGTAGTTTAGATAATTTACTGTAGATAATATTCCCAAAAGTTATTGATAATTAGTTGGGACTAAGTGAAAAATATAGTAGAATGTTCCTTTATTCTTTTAAACGTCAATTACAGGGGTGGATATCTAAATAAGAATTGTTTCAAGTACCTCTTACTTTCTTATCCCCTCGTATACAAAATATCGTAGCTGCAATGCTGATGATTTTTTTAAACATTGATTTATTATTGAAGAGTGCGTATCTGAAATTTCGACTCAAAATTCCCATTATTACGGGCTCTATGATGTTTTGACTCAATGAGTGTACTAATGATCGTACCATTGTAGTTTAGATAATTTACGGTAGATAATATTCCCAAAAGTTATTGATAATTAGTTGGGACTAAGAGAAAAATATAGCGGAATGTTCCTTCATTCTTTTAAAAGTCAATTACAGGCGTGAATATTTGAATAAGAATTGTAGCAAGTATCTCTCACTTTCCAATACCCCCGTATACAAAATATCGTAGCTGCAATGCTGATGATTTTTTTAAACATTGGTTTATTATTGAAGAGTGCGTGTCTGAAATTTTGGCTCAAAATTCCCATTATTACGGGCTCTATGATGTTTTGACTCAATGAGTATATTAATGATCGTACCATTGTAGTTTAGATAATTTACGGTAGATAATATTCCCAAAAGTTATTGATAATTAGTTGGGACTAAGAGAAAAATATAGTGGAATGTTCCTTTGTTCTTTTAAAAGTCAATTACGGGCGTGAATATTTGAATAAGAATTGTAGCAAGTATCTTTCACTTTCCCATGCCCCTCGTATACAAAATATCTTAGTTGCAATGCTGATGATTTTTTTAAACATTGGTTTATTATTGAAGAGTGCGTATCTAAAATTTCGACTCAAAATTCTCATTATTATGGGATCTATAATGTTTTGACTCAATGGGTGTATTTTCGACTTTATTATAATCTCACTTATAAATTAAATCTTCAAAACCGGAACTCGGCTTCCTCACGACACTCATATAAATGATTCGACACCTTCATTTTATCCCGTAAAAAGTTTCTCAAGTCTTCAGTACAATTTTTTTATCGAAAATCTGTATCACTCACTTTCACTTCTCCTTGTATATAAGATATAGAAGTTACGATGCTGCTGATTTTTTTTGCATATTCCTCCATTATTTTAGAGTGTGTGTCTGAAATTTCACGTCAAAACTATCATTATTATGAACTCTATGATTTTTATGGACTATAACATTTTTTTAGAGTAAAACCAATAATGTTTCATTGATTTCCCAGCTCAAATTTCCATGTATATTATTTGTAGGTACGGAAATTGTTGGACCAATTAAAATGAAACTGTAGATGATGAAGATGTCCATGAAAAGTTTCTAAACTCATCATTTAATTTTTTTGTCGGATTCGGAAGAATGTAGATTCTGTGACATGGAAGAGGAATCCTCCATCCACATACTAGGGAATTGCACAGCAGCTCAGAATCCGGGGGCACAACACCCAAGATATTATTGGATAGAAGAGGGACATTTACCCAAGTTAAAGCCTGCAGATATCCTAAATTTCCTTCCGAGAAATAGACCTAAAGGAGCTACTGGTATCTGAGACTGTTCTCAGGAGCTAAGAATGAGTGAGGGGGGGAAATTAGATCATTTAGGTCTTGGTAAATGTCACCCCAATATACATGCAAGCTTTCTCAGAGACTTACATTTATGGAAGTCCCCTAATTTGACTCCGAATATTACAAAAATGTCTATAAAAAGTATTTTTCCTACGACCACATAGGAAAGTGACATATATCGCACTGACTAGTTCTATGGAAAGTGACCTTTATTCATACGCGTACGGAAAAAAATCTTATCCGTACGTGTGCGGATAAAAAAGCTGTCAAATTGAATGTTGAAATGCTAGTCTTTTTACTCCGCAAATTAATATGTATATGTGAAATGCTTATTTCCTAAGTTGATTTGTCCATATAAAAATATAATATAATCTATTTATTTCATTTAAAATTAAAAAAAAAAATACCGAGCCCGGACTCAAACCACCCTACTGCTTGTCAAAAATCGAGCCCACGGATGCCTAGACCGCTCGGCCATCCCACTGTTGTAGCTTATGGTTCTTGTCCAAGATACTAAGCGCTAAGGAAATATACACAACAGTTTATTTATTCTCCAAAATAAAATGTGTTTATATCGACATTTATTGGACTTTCATGTTATTAAAACAATAAATATCCGTTTTCAATTATTTGAACAATGAATCCTTAAAATAGCTAGTTAATACTTTCAATCTCCTACAGGTAGGCAACAAGTTAAATATTAATTCTAACTTTTTTATAAAGGTACTTTTTTCCATTGCATAAAAATCACAATTTTCTGGGCCAATTTCAAAGGTAAGTAATCAAAACCATATAAAGTATTCACAAATACACATATGTAAAACCTCTTACATTTACATAAAAAAGCAAGATTATACATGCCTAATTTGGTAAAAGTATATCGCGTGGTCGTAGGAAAAATAGTGTACATAACTTGTGCGAAAGTGATTTTTCACACTCGTGGGATTGTCTCACTCGGCTGCGCTCGTGAGACAATACTTCCCACTCGTGTGAAAAATGTCACTTTCCGCACACGTTACGTAATATACTATAAAGTTACAATTAACAATTTTTTTGTCTGCTTCCACCTTCCAACTCATTTTTTGTTGACTATTCGAGCTGGAACACATTTTTTCAATCTCTTTTCTTATACACTCAGCTAAATAATT
>CAJUYI010003164.1:0-25108 GCA_910591695.1 Galerucella pusilla | reverse complement strand
GAAATAAAAGTTAATAATCCACCATCAACAAAACCTTCAGAACTTCCTTTTCCAGATGGTGGCTGCAAACCTAACGACAAACTGGGTTGTTCAATACAAAATGTACCTTACGGTATACCCTCTTAAAATATATTTTGGTACGTCTATGAAATCTACTTAAATGAATGATTTATTACTCCTTGTCCTTTCTATATAGACTATAGACGTTGGAAGAACAATTCCAGCAATTTACCTGTTTCTTACGATATCTCTGGATAAAAAAGAGATATCGCCTTGCTGTTTGCAGTGTTTTATTACTAATTCAGTCTACTTTTTAAACACTTACTTCAATTTGTATGCTTCTATTTAAAATTGTTACGAGAAAACACAATATTTAAAAAAATAAAACAGCGCCCTCTAGAATTTATGTTATTAATCAGATTGCTTCATATTTACAAATATTCGATTGTTCAACAAAAGCTCTTCCAAACAACATCAAATTTATTAAAATCGGTCAAGCAGAACCGGAATTACAGGCGTTTTTTCGTAACAAGGTTCCCACTCTCCCCCACCCCTTATTTGATGAGATAGACTTAAACTTGTCGTATTAAAAATATGCGGAATTTGTCGAGGAATCTTATTATAATATTTCATATGCTCCTTAATTGAGTAAATTTTGAAAAATTTTGCATTTTAAATTTTCAACTGTCAAATACGCCCTCTAACGGTGGACCAACAATGTTGAAAATAATTCCCAGGCGTTTCTCGAGGCCACTTTTGTCATAAAAATTTTCTTCCCGATTCTGTGCTATAATCCACTCCTGAGATACGGACGACGGCTGTTCTTAGTTAGCCACCCGGTACAGAAAACTCTACAGAAGGTTTTTCCAAAAATTATTTTATACTTTTTCCGTTTGCTCCAAGTAGCTGAAAGGAAATCCCATCTAAAAATTATTTTGTATCAATTTCAAATATTTTCGTTATACCCACCCCCGTTTAAATTCCTTTCTTCTCACTTTTTTCGTTTTGTCGAAACTTTAATAAAGATAAATCGCGAAATTATGATAACTACAGCTTGGTTTGTCATTATCCAATTTCTATGCACTATAATAACCGAATGTTAAAAATATAGTCTGTCGAATTCGCTGGCCGAAGTCTATTCCAATCTCCATAATTTCACTACATGTTATAATTCAAGGCGTCAAATTTGATATATTCCTATACAACGAGCAATTTCCGAAAATGTATCTAAGCAGACAGCCACCGTGTAATTTGCAACCAAGATCGTTTACTTCTTCGGCCCAATTAAGATTTGATGTATATATGTATATGTTGGTATACAAAGCTCGATGTTAGTCCAGTGAATTTGTAACGGAAAGCTGCTGAACAATTTAGACTCATAGAAATGTTAAATTATCTAAAACTATTTATATTAGGTTAGGTTATAAGGGCTTGGAAGCAATTGAATACCTTCACTAGGAAGCCTTGCACTGAGTTGGGGATTTGTGGTAATCGTCTTGATGGTTCAATAACATTTCGAAATTGCTGAAGACATAAGTTTTGGATACTCAATTATCCGGCTGCTATGCTAGTCTTCGTTACAGATCCATCTGTATATATTGAGATTCCAGCTTTTCTAAATATTGAATTTCTTACCCCTGTAGATAGTTTCCTTCTTCCCTTGAACACCAAGACTCTCTACACCTACCAATACCTCTACTTTTTACTGTAATTCACTGGTTTCCACATGTTGGAGTATGTAAGTCTTCTGTATCTGTATCTGTATAGTATAAGGACAGCTTTTCAGTAATTCAGGACTTGCTAACGAATGTCTCGAATGACTTGCTAATCTTGCAAGGCGGAACGTGGTGCGGCTAGAATGGATTCCAGCCTACTCTGGTTTTGAAGGCAACGAGATGGCGGATGCCCTGGCTGCGGAAGGGGCGGCAGCTCCTTTCTGCGGCCCGGGCCCGACCCTGGGCCTAACAAAACGAAAAATACGCATGGAGACGAAGAAGTGGCTGAGGAATCAGCACCTCGCTCATTGGAATGCCCTGCATGGTCCTAAACAATCCAAACTTCTACGTAAGGGATGGACTGATGGACACGCTAGGGCAGCTACTGAACTACCAAGGAGTAGGCTAAGGAAGATAGCAGGACTCCTAACAGGGCACTGCTGTATGAGGAAACACCTCCACAACTTAGGAGAAGAGGAGAGTTCCCTATGTAGAGGTTGCGGCATGACTGACGAAACGTCAGTCTATGTTCTCTTAGAGTGTCCACACTGGACTGTACTACGCAGGCGAATCTTCGGAGTCCCTGTTATGGCCCCTGGAGACACAAGCAGACATCCACTGTAAAAGGTTGTGGCCTTTATTGATGGGCTCGGCTTCATGGATGTCTAGGTAGCAGAAATGGTACAATGGGCCCGCCAGTGGCCTCAGTGCCGGAGCCTTTGCTTAAGTTTGTCCAGGACAAGGATCGCCTGCACATTTAGTAGTAGTAGTAGTAGTAGTAGTAGGACAGCACTTGGGCTACATGTGACTCAATTTACGTTCTCCTAAGTCATTTTAAATCATATCCTTTTCAGAATAGGTCACATCTCCTTTATATCGGCAGATGTAGGCTAAGACTCATCGAACACTCACACATAGGTGTCACATTTGGCCACATCCGTAATTGCCTGTGTCGTCAATCCGTGTAGGTGTCGCTGTGTCCTGGAAGTCTTAGTCCAGCCGTTTCTCTGGATAGAGAATCGGTTCAGTGGTTACTTTTACTACTGTCGTGCCGTTTAACCCACCTGATGAAACACGTTGTCTGTTCAAGGCTAATGGAGCTTGATTACTGTTAGTGCAGATTATTATGTTTTTGCCAGAAATTCCTTTTCTGGTTAGTTCTTTTGTGGCAATTGAGATGCCAGCAAGGTCTGCTTGAACTTCGCTGGTATTTTTTCCCTTTTCCACTCAATTTTTAGGCTTTTTACTTCCTGAGACTTCTTTGGTTTTTGAGCCGTCTGTGTATATGCAGCATCTGATTCCGTGTGGTTTGTTAAGAACAAACTTGGATTTATTTAAGCCTTGGAGGTTCTTTTTTTGCCAAGCTCTTTACGTACAGGTCGAGTGGTTGTATCTGTATCTATAGAGTAGGGAAGGTGAGTGTAGGCTCCCAGCACTTAGGCCATATGTGACCAATTGTACATTCTCCCGAGGAGTTGACCTCCTAGGTCATCGTCCATCCTGTTCTCAGGAAGGTGGACAGGTCACTAGGAGACATCTCCTCACCGAACACACACTCTCTTATTGACGATAACTCCTGACACTCGCATAAGACATGCCTGACAGTTTCATCTTCCTGTTCACACATCCTGCATAGAGGTGTCTCCACTAGCCCCATAGTATGGAGGTGTTTCCTTAGTTGACAGTGGCCAGTCAGAACATAGGCTCTCGTGTCTTAAAGTAGCGATACTTACTTCAGGCTCTTTCTCTTTACCAAAATATAAAATTTTAGGTTATCTGTCCCCTGTCAATTTAAAATTTAAATTTCAGCAACTCACTATTTTTATTCGACTAATTTTACCATACTAAGGCGATTGCCTGAGGTTTTAATTTTTTTTTCATGTTATAATTCTTGACTCAGATTATTGTAGCTTTTAAAGGTTAATTAGTTTCTAAATTGACTGCCCGTTTTTTATCTGTTATTAATTGTTACTCGACAGATGAGTTATGGGATTAGATTTAGTGAATATTCCGTATAGAATTAATAGTTACCCATATACATGTAATTTTCTTTGATTAATTGAAATATTACATAGTGTGGAAATTTGAAAAATATCTTTTTGATCTTCGAACCGTAAAAAAACGTCAAATATAACAGGCTTACAGCTAACATTTTCTCATTAAACAGTATAATTTTTTGTAACCTAAACCAATAACGATGATATCAGCATAAAACCATTTCTTAATACAAAGTTGATAATCTAATTACGTTGCTGGATCGAAATCTCGACGGTAGCTCCATCTTTAATTAACAATTATTACTAGCAACATTTTACCGCACTTAATACACTTGTATATGCATCTCATTCTCGCTTTATCTCTATATTAGATAAAGGATAAAGATAAAAATTGTCGAAGAACTATAAAAAAAATGAGATTTAATTTAGTCAGGGTAGGACTGGGAGGGGCGCATTGACAGTATGATTATAGGGTAGCTGATAGTGAACAACGTATGTCCAGTTTCGCCTTGAACATGACACAATGAGAGGCGTCGTTTAATTAAGATTTGGGATCAAAGCTATCTTTTTTTAACGTTAATATGATACGTTGGTGTTGACAGAGCCGGCTTTAGAGATTTCCAATGGGTCCTGAATAAAAATCCTTTTTTGGTCCCATATTTCAGTTATGTTGCTTGTCGTGCTGTCGTGCGTTGATGATTAAGCACGTGAAGGGATGCTCAAGGGATACAAAAAGTTCTATTTATTATTAACACATGGATATAACTTGAAATGTACTCAGCCACTTATTTAAACTGAATCTATCCGTGTAGTTAAGTAAGCATGTCATTCTTTTTAATTAACATTAACAAAGAAATGCTATTAATGGAATCTACTGAAATACACACGTAATTAATACAAATTTGCAATTGACTAATGTATTAATGTAATTAACAATGTACAATTTACATATGTTTCGTTAAATATGTGAATTTCAGAATTGAAATTTTTTTGTTGGCAAATATCTTGAAATGGTATGAAAAATTTAAGTCCTTTTGACTATGAAAAATGTTAAATAAACAAATAACGACCCAAAGCTGAGTCACTGAGTCCCATCAACTTGTTGTCGACAGTTGCTTGTAGACAAATCTGGTCTGTATGGTGGTTGTATTGTCAATTCCGCAACTAGACTGGTCCAATAGGTAGTTCTTTGAGCTGATCCTAAAATTCTAGCACTGCCAATGAGTATAAAAGGATCCTTCCTTCAGAGATTTTGTTTTTAGATATAGGTTGTTGCTGACTGAGCAACCTTAGGTTCTAGATCCTTCCAATTTGGTTGGAGGGCCTAGAAAAGTCTTCAGAATGAAATAGAATACCAATTTTCCTTCTTCACGACCAAATAATGATATTACCACCTTAACTTCTTAGCTTTTGCCTCTTCAAGACTCTCTGCTGCTGGTCTAAAGTATGCTGGATGGGATTGAGGAGAGTCTACCGAGCTGGCAGTGCCTAATATCAGCATGAAACAAAAGTATACAAATTTTTAACAACTTACCTATACAGGGTGATTCATTAAGAATGTCCAATCTCTGAACTGAAGATTCTAGACCTCAAAATATGATGATTCTGCTCAACATGCCTTATGCAAATATTGCTAGTTTCCGAGATACCTACGGGGTGTTCAAAGTTTAAATTTAAATTTTGATTTTCGTAATAATTTTTTATGTTTTCACAATTTCTTTTTGAAATTTGGCAATTTTACGTTTTTTGGCATGAGGAATCATAATTTGCACTCTAATTTAACATTGCTAATAGAGGGCGCTAGTTACACTTGTTTGTGTTAATTAAATCAAAGTAAACTTTTTTTGGGCTAAACTTGCAACTAAAATAATAAAAAAATATTAAAAAGCGTTGAATTCTACAAAAAAAAACTACTCTTCTTTGATTCGTAAAGGGTATTGAAGTAAATGGTGGGCATTTTGAGCATTTGCTTTGAAGATTTTTATTTTTGTTTACAAATTTGTTATTGTTACATATTTAAGGAATAATAAAATTTCTTATGAAAAAATTTTAATTGAACTTTTTAGAAGCAAATAACTCGATAACCGATTGAATTACACCAATCAAAGAAGAGTAACTTTTTTAGTAGAATTGAACGCTTTTTAATATTTTTTTATTATTTAAGTTGTAAATTTAGCCCAAAAAAAGTTTACCTTGATTTAATTAAAACAAACAAGTGTAACTAGTGCCCTCTATTAGCAATGTTAAATTGGAGTGCAAATTATGATTCCTCATACCAAAAAACGTAAAATTGCCAATTTTCAAAAAGAAATTGTGAAAACATAAAAAATTATTACGAAAATCAAAATTTTAATTTAAATTTTTTGAACACCCCGTATCTCGGAAACTAGCAATATTTGCATGAAGCATGTTGAGCAGAATCATCATATTTTGAGGTCTAGAATCGACAGTTCGGAGATTGGACATTCTTAATAAATCACCCTGTATATGCGCAGTCATCTTTCCATAAAGCAATAACAATTCTGTATGCCCATTAAAACAAATGTCTCCAAAAACTTCCAAGAAGTATTTAGATGAAATCAAAGTCAATAAATCTTGGAAAATATTTATTCACAATTTTTAAAATCTACACATTTTGGACGGATTCGTTATAAGACACTGTACGACATTGCGATTTCAATGAAACATTAAAACTAAAAATTTTCATAAATACTAAAATATTTACATTAAAAATGGAAAGTCTTTCGGACAATTCGTAATACTTTATGTATGATATATTTACAGTCTACAAAAAAAAAATTTACAAAAAGATATTCCTTTTGAATCATCCTATACGTCTTAGACGTTACAGACTCTAAATAAATGGGCTAAAAGTTCTAAAAGTCAGCGTCCTCAAGGACAAATACAGTTTAATCAATGTTTAACATAAAAAAAATATTCAGCTTATCAAATCTCCATTTTGTCTAAGCATTTCTAGCCTCAACTCGTGCTCTCTAGCCTTCAATCGTAAAGAAGCTATACTAGAACTTCTTCTATCCACAGCAGGCGGAGTAACACCAGATCCTGACGAACCAGGACTTAAAGGAGGAGACGCTGTAAACTCCTGCTTAGGTCTCTGAGCTGCAGAAATATTCGCCAACAACGTTTGAAAGGAACTGGCTGAAGGATATAATCCAACAGAAGAAGGTAAAAGCGGAGGAGCTCCTCGATGGTAGGAAGGGGGAGAAGGAAGATAACCTGGGAGAACGTGAGGAGGGTAACGAAACGCTAACGAATCGAAAGGTTTTCGTAGACCGAAAGGAAGGTTAAAAGGATTTGGCAGCGTAGTAGCAACGACTGGTGCAGTTGGTCCTGCAGCTGTCGGATTTAAATAAGGATTGTAAGGATGGCCGGAAGGACCTACTTTTTCTTGTTTTCGCCATTTCGCTCGACGATTTTGGAACCAAACCTGCAACAATGGAAAATATATATTAAAAAAAACGTGAAGTTGAATGTATATATTATATTTTTAGTAGACACTTAATTAAATTAAAAAATCTCAACGGGCCCCTTATAAATCGAGCGGCAAAGAAAGCCGCGTAAATTTCAAACAATACGTTAGTTTGTAGTAATAGGCTCTCCGGGGTCCTAACAGCATGCCCCCATTCATCTAATTTTGGCCCCGGCGGGGGGCCTTTCCATAGAACCGCCTCTGTTGTTATAATGTGAGGTCGGTCTAGTCACACATTCGTCATGTTTACACTGAGTTGGAAACGTTTAAAGTTGGTATGAATCCTAAAAAGGTCTAATTAGGTCTGTCAGGGTGATCATTAGTCTTGTTTTTTCTAAATTAATCGAAGGATTTAATGACTTTTCGAAATGGTTTTATTTCATTTTTTTTCGAAAATTTTTTTGTTGATTCAGGGCTAATTAAAAAATGCAATCCACAATTTTAAACTAATAGCTATCGAAAACAGAATAGAAAAATATTCACAGTGATGAATTTTGACGTTAATGATATACAGGGTGCTTATTTTTTTTAATAAATATGTATTTTGACAATAATTTATTCTTAATGACTTCA
The DNA here is from genome assembly GCA_910591695.1 of Galerucella pusilla. NCBI lineage: Eukaryota > Metazoa > Arthropoda > Insecta > Coleoptera > Chrysomelidae > Galerucella > Galerucella pusilla. The sequence goes on along the minus strand of CAJUYI010003164.1, from coordinate 17,333 downwards.
CTGGTTTCCAAAATTAATAGGTACTTAATTGTTTTACTCAAAACTCAAGTGACTATATTAATGTATACATAGGTATATCGAAAAATTCTTAGCCTACTATAGAACAAAAACAAAATTTCAATGTCAAAATATTTTTTTAACCAACATATTCTCCTCTTAATTGGCGAACCTGCAACGTCTCTAGACCTTTCAAAAAAAAAATGTTTCTTCTTGCTCTGCAAACCAGACCACACCACCAGACCTCCACAGCTTTTATCACCTCTTCGTTGGAAGAAAATTCACGACCTTTTAAACTTTTTTTCAGTTGAGGAAAGAGATGATAGTCGGACGGAGCCAAATCTGGTGAATAAGTGGGGTGTTCTAGTAATTCAAACCCTAAATCACGAATTTTTTACATGGCAACACGAGATTTGTGTGCAGGGGCGTTGTCCTGCAAAAAAACACCCTTGGATAGCTTTCCGCGTCTTTTCTCTTCAATTTTTTCCCGTAGAGTAGAGTAAGATTAACTTTTCCAGTGGAATTTTTGGACACGTAACTTCTTAGGTCTTGGAGAGGACGGAGGACATTGATCACCAAGGGTATTAATCATATCTTCGTAAATCTGTTTACCTCTTAAGCCTTTTAAATACAGGTACTTGATGATGGCTCGATACACCAATTTTTCGATGTTCACAATTTCGGTGGACATCTTTATTCTTTCAATTTATTGTGTAACTCTGGTTTACTTTTTTGACGTCCAACTTCACACTGACACTTCTAATCAGTTATTGTTCGTTGCTATGGTAAGGCAATATATTGTTTATGCATGGAACTGGTCTAGGTTAACTAGACATCAATACATCCTTGAGTGCCATTTATACGCATTTTTTTACTGTTATACCAGAAAATCTGGTAGTTTATAGAAAATAAAAAATTATGCCGCTGGGCTGAAGGGTTTAAGGCCAATAACGGCTTAGATTTTCAAAAAATTAGATTTCCCATTTAAATAAGACAGGTTTTAGGTTGATTTTCCGTTATTGAAAAATTATTTTCCACAAAAAAATGTCTTTCGTCGAAGATTGTGAATTTTATTGTTGGGTGTGTATTTATTGGAAAAGTATCTGGTTACTTTATTGGATGTACCAAAAAAAAAATAATAATAAGTGGATAAAAAAAATAAAAAAAAAATAAAAAAAATAGCAGAAATATGTATTTCATTTTATAATGTGTTCTATTTGATACGGTGAATGAAATTATTATCAGATGCTCTTGAGGAAATGATTTGGTGTGAATTTACTCATTACATACAATATATATGAATCATTATCTTTTTTTCAAAGTCGCGAATTAACTACAAAATAATCCCACTAAATATGTTACGATTTAATTTACGTTAAAAATACAACTAAAAAAAAGATAAAAAGAAAAAAACAATTATTATATAACGGATAATGAAAAGAACAGGTGGACCTTGAAGTTAGTTCCTAAATTAAAGAACAATAATTAAAATTAGATTTGGTGACAATCTTGTTCCTGCTGGGAATCGCCCAACGGAACATTTATCCAAATCGCTTTACCCACGCCGGCAAGGATGTTACTTTATTTAAATCTGCATTAGTAGATCTTAATCAACTTCTCATGTGACGCGTGAAAAATTACCCGCAAATTAATCTATCAAGAAATGTTAATATTTAGAGAATGTTAGAGTCGCTATAAAATTGGCGAAGATATAAGTATAGATTCGGACCAGGAGCCAAAGTATCTTTCAAGCGGGAATTCACGCAATAATAAAGTGCGTCCAGTTCAATATTGATAAAGATCTAGTGGGGCTTAGATTCCTCTGGGTGAGTACAACTAGTTGAGATAAAATGAATATAAGTCAAAGTAAAACTGCGCTAAGAGGTTAAACAGGGATCCTAACTGAACATTGTTGGCAGTTGAAAAAGCTCAAAATAGTCAAAGAAGCACTTCAGACTTGGAAAGAATACCATTCAATGGTACATAGACGGCTCAAAAGCAATAGAATGAACTGGGGCAGGAACCAAACACTCTGAAAGATTGGGAAAAGCCCTAAGTATCTTTTGAGCAGAAATCCAAGCCATAAGAAAGTGCGCCCAGTTCAATATTGATAAAGAATACAGAAGACAAAGGATTATCATGATGTCGGATAGTCAAGCAGCCATTAAGGAACTGAGTTCTTGTGTAATCAGTTCCAAAATGGTGTGGGAATGCCTGGACAAACTTAATGAACTAGGCGAGAGCAATATAGTCACCTTACTATGGATTCCTAGTATAAACTCTTATAGAAGATTTGAAAACATTGGGGTATCGAGTAAAATGAGAAGACTAATTAATATGACTATGGAACGATAGACAGCAAGAGTGAGTACAGAAAAAGGACAAACAAAAGAATTTGAATTTAATAGCGGTGTGAGGCAAGGAGATACAATGTCTCAACGCTTTTTAATATTGCATTGGATGGTGTCAAATGTTGGTTTAAGAAGTACCATAATATCAAAATTGACACAAATCTTAGCGTATGCAGATGACATAGCTATAATATCAAGAAATCTGGAAGAGCTTAAAGAAATCTTTATAAAACTGATGATAGAAGCTGAAAAGAGAGGACTGGAGGTAAATCAAGAAAAAACTAAAGCAATGTTCATATCCAGAAATAGATTCCAACAGCAGTCAATTAAGATAAGAGAATACGAATACGGAGTAGTGACCAGTTTCAAGTATTTAGGAATCTTCAAATACAGACGATACCTTCAAAATAAGAAAATTATTGAAAACACTGGCGCTGAAATAGCGAATCTGACGAAAAAAACAAGAAAATAAATTAAGGATATTCGAGAGGAAAATTATGATGAGAATCTTTGGACTAGTTAAAACGGGAGAAGGAGAATACAGAAGACTAATGAATTATGAAATTGTACAAAAAAATAATGGGGAAGACATTGTAAAATATATAAAAGCACGCAGATTGGGATGGTACGGAGACATTTATAGAAAAAGTGAAGATGAAACACTGAGAAAAATAACAGAATGGACACCAGTTGAAGACAGAGCTAGGGAAAGACCTAAAACAAGATGTGAAGACCAAGTAAACGCGGATTTAAATATCATGAATGTGAAGGAACCGAAACATAAAGTAAAAGATAGACAGTTGTGGCGTAAAATTGTAGAAAAATCACATCACAATATCTAGGAATAGGAAAAAATACTACAATGGACTGATCCCTCATGTTAAATGGATCGACAAGACACCCACTTGTGGGTGTGACTGCTATTCCCGTGGGAATGTATAGTCATATATATTCTATGGATTCCAGGACACACTGGAATAGAAGGAAGTGAAATAGCAGATGAACTAGCAAAGAAGGGGACTGAAAGCCGAGAAAAAGAGAAGATCTGACCATTGGAAAGATCTAGTAGGGCTTATACCTCCATCCACATACTTTCAAACTGCACAGCACTTCAAAATTCTAGAGCACAGTACCTGGGAGATTACTGGATAGGAGAGGAACATTTACCTAGGTTGAAGCCTGCAGATATCCTGAAATTCCTCCTGGTAATAAGAGAGCTAATAGGAGACTTTTCCCAGAAACTAAGTAGAAGTATGGGGGCACATTAGATCTTTTTATCAAATAATGTGCATGGTTTTTATTTATCTAGTTTGGTTAATATTCGATTAACTGAACACAATTAGAATGACTACACCTGACTATCTCTAAAGAGTATAAACTTTGTTGCAAACTACCCGTTTTGAAATGTATTAAAAATGCATGTTATGCAAATAACCCCCATTACTAATACATCATAATTATATAATTTCATACAAGTTTCAACAATTTATATAATGAATGCAACGCTATATAACCTCGATACCAACAATTTTAAGACTTAAAACATAAATAATTAAACACTGCATATATCTATAGGAAAATAAAAATGAAAAATGTTTCACAGAACCAGTCCACAGCCAGTTAATACCTTACCAGAAAGTAATAATTTTCTTGGAATATTATGAATAATTTTTCTGTATAGGACCTGACCTATTTGCGAATAATAATATCTTTCTCTACACATTTTTCTTACATATCTTTGTCTAAGAAATGTAAATTTAGAAAACGAGTTGTGGTTGTATAAATTAGAAATCATCTCGATAATTATTTTACGGCAGATGAAGCAATTAACCTTTTACGAATCTATTATCAACATCAGACACAATAAACTAAGGAAATTAAATCCTCAGTCATGATATTATTAGTGATTTCTATTCTTCCGTATCTTAGAAAATAAACATTCCGACGAAAATTTCAACGAAACCGCACAAGATAATTTCATTTTACGTTTTTTTTTTTCTTTTTCCGAGATGGAGCCATATAATTTTTTTAATTAAGCCTAATGGCACAAGTCCGTGACTCTAATACTCTGTGCCTTAAAAAAATTTACCTGAAATGACTGTCTTCCTTTGCGCCGTGTCATTTCGTTCATAAAACAGGTGTCTACAACAGTTATTAGTTTTTATGGGATCTCTCTCACAAGCAGAACAGAGAGCATTTTTCGGTCTTGTGTTTTTTCATTTTATTTTTATGTTTATAAGGTTATCCCATACCTTCGAATTTAGAAAATAGATACGGATAACCGCAGATATAACTTTAATTTAGATTTTGGGATTATCAATATATAGGTATAAACCAGCGGCGTGCCTATAAAAACTTATAAAAAGAACTATTTGGAGGCTTTTATTAGTCAAACGACAATGGGCTAGTTTCATGGGTATGAATTAACAAGTGAATTCATATCAGGAGGGTTAAGAATAACATATCTTTTTTCATGATAACGATATTTATCTCGTATTTATGAAAACGATATTTATCTCGTATTTATGAAATTTAGTTTTAAATTTTTTCAGATTTAAATAAACCGCTTCAATTAAACCAATGGCAGAAGCCCTTGTTGCCAGATTCAAAGTACGTTATGTTGTTAAATCCTACTTGACTATCCAAGTTGATTAAGACAAAGTGAAAGTCGACTAGAAGAATTTGACAGTTGTCAATTTACATCAACCACGTTCAGTTTTTAGTAGTTGTTTGTGTTATTTCATAGTAGAAAGTGTGCTTCTGTTTATTTACCTTTTAAAAGACATAAAACTAATCAAAAACACTACCACAAAGACTTTAATAAAATCCGGAATTCAATAAACACACAAAACAATAAACCACAGAAACTAAACATTTGTAGGTTATGGCATTTGTTATTGTTTTAGGAGGCACTCAAAATCTCCTAAAAGGAAGAAGAATAAGCGATCCGGAACTAAATCGAGTTTCGAATTCTTTGGAATTCTAGGGTAACGCAATTTATGCGTGTCTGTTATATCACATGTTTTTCAAACAACTCAACCTACATACAGAACATTTAATTTTCATTAATTAGGTAATACTAGAAATTCAAAGCTTTTTGTTCTTTTATTTTATAAATATTGGTACTTTAAATGTACTGTGGAATGTTTTTTCTTCAACGCTCACTACAGCATTGTCCCTATATGTTAAAAGTCAATTTATCCCTCAACTATGGTGTTTATCCGGACTATTGGAAAAATAGCTATATTACCCCTAACTTTAAGACTGGTGATAGGGAAAATATTTCAAATTACAGAGGAATAAGTATTCAATCTCCAATACCTAAATTAATGGACAAATTAGTTACCTGTGAACTTTTATGGACATGTAAAAATATAATAATTCCAGAACAACATGGTTTCCGCTTGGGAAAATCAACTTCCACAAATTTACTCTCCTACAAGCAATATTTGTTAGATGCTTTGGAGAAAGGTGTCCAGATAGATTCTGTCTATACGGATTTCTCCAAAGCATACTTCTGGAAAAATTGAGAGCATTAGGATTTGGGACCGACATTTTGAATTGGATTGAAAGCTTTCTATCTCATCGTTATCAATGTGTCAGAATAAACAATTATATTTCAAACACAATTCCTGCTGCTTCTGGTGTACCACAGGGCTCACATTGTGGTCCATTATTATTCAACCTGTTTGTGAACGATATTGGAGACTATCTTACAATTGACCAGCAATTATAATTCAAAGGTCACATGAATAATGTGTCTGCAAAGAGTAGTAGAATGTTGGGGTTTCTGATTAGGAGTGGTAAACAATTCTCTTGTACCTAGTACTCTCAAAACATTGTACTGTTCTTTGGTGCGACCTCACTTAGAGTATGCCTCTGTAGTGTGGTCTCCTTATTATAAATGTGACATTGTAAGAATTGAAAATGTTTAAATCAGATTTCTGAAATATATTTGATTCAAAATGGGTACGTATCTACAATTTAATCACTATAACATTTTAAACACTCTAAACCTAACTGATATCACAACACGTCGTTTTCACTCTGATTTGATATTAGTTTATAAAATCTTATCTGGTGGAGCTGATTGTTCGAATCTTTTGCATCAAATTAACCTTATTGTAACTTCTCATAGAACTAGAAACCCTGCATTATTTTCAATAAAAAATCATAACACAAATTTACGGTTACAACCTGTTTCTAGAGGTTTGAGATGGTTTAATAAATATAATATTGATCCATTTGTTAACTCTTTAAGTATGTTTATCTTGTGACATTTCCATTGAAATTCATGATAGCCCATTCAAGATAGGTAAACAGGACAGATTGAAAAAAAAGGGAAGACGAATTTATGAATTTTACAACGTCCCCAATATTTTTTCAACAAAAACTCACCTTCGACAGTTCTATATAAAGAGAGGAACTATTGACTGTAGGTAGTGCTGTTAAAAATATTAATTATCCTGACCTCAACATCCTTTTCACTAAATATGAACCACAAATTACTGAAAACTGCAAATGTATTATCGCCTCTTACCGAAATTTGACGCCTTATTTGAAGAAAAAAAGCCCGCAACCACCCCATGGGTAAAAAGATGCCTCACAGCAGAAGGCAGGTATATAAAAAATAGACATAATTATAATACGAGTTCAACTCCGTCTGTATAGATATAATAACGTGTAATTGCAGACCAAACGGCAAAATAAATGGATATCAATTACGCGGTTATTTATAATTTGTTTTATAATTTGTTTATAATACGAATTAGGGCCGTAATAACCAACTACTTATAATGATTCTCTCACAGACGTTAAATTGATTCAAAAGTAACCAATTTTAATTCCCATTTTTTTATAATTCAAGGATCAGAAGTTAGGTGTTGAATAAACTATGATTTCAATGCCGAAAAAGGACATAAATAGAACTTTCCTGGAAAAGGATTGTACTAAAATGGTGAATCTCAGAAGAACTATAACTTTGAAGAACTATTTGTCTGGGATGAATATATGCATCAATAGAACTACAATAGGACGACATTTCAGGATGATGATAAGATCAATCTCAACCTAACATCTTTTCTTATCTCCATGAGAGGGTAGAATGGCCTACAGAATACACAAAATGACACAAAATGGATGGTGGGACTCAATTGGTGAGTTGTGATGGGCAAAGGGTGTTCCCCACTTGTGTAGGACATGTACTGGTTCACAGACGGATCCAAAATAACTTTTTTGCTGTCAAAATCTGATTTAAAAAAATGCTGATCCCAAAAACATGGGGGTAATATTTCTAAGAATTGAATTTTTACAAAACAATTTTAAACGGAACGTTGCATAACACTTTATATTAAAAAAAAAGTAACCGGTAGAAATCGAACAAATCAATTTACTCGGTTAGAATAAAACGTATTCGACCTTCGTCAAGGGTAATATTGTTGTGGACTTGAACTTGTGAATCTATTTCAATTAAACAATAATAAAAATATTCTCACGCAAATTAAACCAATATAATTCAAACGAAAAAAAAAATATATTCGATACGATTTAATTGATTCAATGGTATCGCGGCTTTTGTAATTTTTGAATAATTTAAATATTTTCTCAGAAATATTAGTCATCAATTATTTTATAATGTAATCAATAGAATAATGCTGACTGTATATTTCTCAATTATTTATTTATTTATTAACTTAATAGAATTACAGAAAACCGCATATAAAATTGAAATATAATAATAAAAAAATTACCATTTCGCATAATAATATAGAAAACATGGTTAATTTATATAAAAAGACCACTGCAGGAGTGCTTGGTTTATACATAACTTCTAAATTACCGTTAAAAACTCAGCTTAATTTTTTATTCTACCTTATCGCTATAGCAATTACAGAAACAATTACTATTATTACAAACCATTGAAACATCAACATAGTGAATGTGAGATTCAATGAGGATGTTGCTATGGGTTGTTGGGTAAAATAATCCAGAGGTTTGTTGGAAAATGGCTGGATAGATAGTGGAGGGAGCTTGCCAAAGACATCTGGCGATTATTTTTGCTTCTGTCTCAATAACCTTGCTAATCTGGATATTAGGAGTTGTAGTAATAGAGGCTTAAATCCTTTTGTCATGCTCATTAGCCAGTTTGTTGTCAAGTATGCCAATATCCGAGGGTTAGGTTAGGCTCAGGATGTGCAGTTCACTCGAGAGCACTAAGCCTAAGGATTAAGTGGAGAATGGGAAACAATACCAGCGTGGTTCAAACAGAACTGGTATCTCAATTGCCACAAAAGAACTAACCAGAAAAGGAATTTCTGGCAAAAACATAACAATCTGCACTGATAGTAGACAAGCCCTATTAGCCTTGAACAGACAACGGGGGAAAGTACTAGAGTGCCACCAAGATTTAGCTAACGCCACGGCAGATAGCAACATTATCCGGAAGTGGGTTAAAGAGCACGACAGGAGTAAAGGAAATCGCATTGCCGATTCTTTAGCCAAGGAAGCAGCTGGACTGAAAATTCCAGGACCCAGTGACACCTACGGCCTAACGACTTCGACAATTGCGAAACTAGCCAAACGTTACCACCCATGCTCAATCCCTTAAGAGATGGGATGGAATCAAAGGATGCAGTTTGCCAGGATCACGCAGGGCGACCCTGGGAAGCTGGCGCCGAAGAAATATTTGACGATGACCAGGAAAAACCTACGTTTAACAGTAGGATTTCTGACTGACCACTGTCAACTAAGGAAACACCTCCATACTATGGGGCTAGTGGACACACCTCTATGCAGGATGTGTGAAGAGGAAGATGAAACTGTCAGGTATGTCTTAAGCGAGTGTCCGGAGTTATCGTCGATAAGAGAGTGTGTGTTCGGTGAGTATTGGCCTACACTTGCCGATATAAAGGAGATGTCTCCTAGCGACCTGTCCACCTTCCTGTGAGCCTACACTCACCCTCCCTACTCTACAAATACAGATCCGAGGGTTATCCATATACAGAAGACTGTTGATTTAGGATGATGACATTTTTGTATCTTTTCACTATGGATTTGTCGAAAATATGTACAAAGCAGCGTGAATGTATTACAGATTAGACAGATTATTCTACGACACCCAGTTATGGGTCAAGAAATACTGTCTCCAATCTCTGCTATCAATGTCCTGTAACTATTCTTTGTTATTTCTTGTGAAATACCAAGGTACTATAGTTATACGACCTGAAACAGTTAAATTGTTTTCGAGAAAGAGAACAATGATTGTCTACTTGAACTGATGAACATATTACCAATATTAATATCATTTCTGTGAAAGAAAACGATCAACTGCATTCCGATTCGTCTTGATGAAGCTATTTTTCACCCAGATTTTCTTAGAAACACACGGTGTACGAAATTCAACAGTAATTAAGAGCAGATAAACACGAGATTCCTTCTCAAGCGGACATTCTCGATAATAGTAATATACAAGAGTTACTTGAAAGTGTCCTATTCTAGATAAAAATGATGAAAAAGGTGAACAAAACTGAAAAGTTCAGTGAGGAACTGGATAAAATGAATTTTTTGGGAAAAATATTAATTTTTAGGGACTTTAAGATCACAAGTAGTAACAATATTAAAAATTAATAATTTTGAACACCTAATGATGATAATAATACTAATAATAACGAAAATATCACAACTTTGTCCCAACTTAGGATCAAAAGGTTATAAGTTGATGCCAATTCACGATGAAAAGCTACATTGGACCCAATTTACGATGAAATCTTATAATCCACGATGAAAAAGTACGTAGGATCCAATTCAGTGAACTGAACTGACATAAGATAAGCCTAAAAACGTCAACCTTGGAAAAATCGTTCTTCAAACGTACACTTCACTAGGTCCTATTCACTAGGTCTTTTTCACGTGGATGGACGTATGTCATATGTTTATATCATCGGAAGTTTGTCATAATTCATGATAATGGAAGCTGTAACGCTACCGAAGCGCAGGAAAAAAATATCCAAAAAGGAGTGTAGTTTAAGAAGCCAGAAGGTACAGAAGATATCACAAGGACTTACCATTGGAAGACGAGTAAGGTACACAAGATAAGAGGAGGGAAGATGACAAAAATGTTGAAGAAAAGAAAGAAACCTAAGATGATGTATTGGGATTTTTCTCACAAAGAGAGCTTTATGATAACGACACGAAGAATTTCATTTAATATGCGCAAATATTCCATAAAAGAAAAGCTAAGTGCCGAAGTCTGTCCATTTTTTTATTATAGCCTACTTAATTTTACGACAACGTAAATGCATTTTATTTTTTTCAAAATTAAGCCAGCGTCAATTAAAATACAAAGTCGTTAATACCAACCGAAGTATTCGCTATAAAATTTCACGGTTTTATTACTTCTGGTTGCATTTTATGATTTTATTCAATTATACATAAAATATAAGGCTTTAAATTCATTCAAACTGAGTTTGCACAAACCAAAATGATTTTATTCGTGATTTTTGACGTTCCAATATGTCTTATCTCTACTACCGGTTAAATTTCACGACGGATTAATAACATTGCTTCAATTCAATTATTTATTAAAAGTACATTACAGGTAGGAAGAAGAAAAAAACCTCGACGAAGAATGTACAAATCATGGTCTAAATGAGTTGATCATGATGAGATAATGGACGAGTTTAGAAAACAAGAAGGGGGGAATATGTATGGTCGAAAGAAACGCATTGAGATCGTATCGACTGTCGGATCTTGGTATCATTGACTGAATTCGATTAAGATGAGTTATAGAGTTGAAGATAAAAATTGGTAGTGGCTTTGCATACTTTTCCGAGAGTATTTAACACATTTGGAACACACTTATACCTACCATTATGTGAAACAGGTCTACTTAGAGCTCCAAAATGGTAGACTTTTTCCGAATTCTAGATTTTTTGGACTAAAGCTTAGCGCAGTTTGGTAAAACCAACCAGGCCAATAGACACCCGTGTAATCTACGAGCCATTTCTATGAGCAAAAGTCAATCAAGAAGTTACCAACTCAATTACCGATCTATCTTACTACTACTACTACTAAATATGCAGACGAGCACTGTCCTGGACAAACTCAAGTCAAGGTTCCGGCACTGAGGCTACTGGCGGGCCCATTGTGCCATTCCTGCTACCTAGACATCCATGAAGCCGAGCCCTTCAATAAAGGCCACAACCTTTTTCAATGGATGTCTGCTTGTGTCTCCAGAAGATTAGCCTGCGTAGCACAGCCCAGCCCACCTAAGTTGTGGAGGTGTTTCTTCATACAGTAGCGCCCTGTTAGGAGTCCTGCTATCTTCCTTAGCCTACTCCTTGGTAGTTCAGTAGCTGCCCTAGCGTGTCCAAGTCCATTCCTTGCGTATTTTTTGTTTTGTTAGGCACAGGGTCAGGCCCGGGCCGCAGAAAGGAGCTGCCGCGCCTTCCGCAGCCAGTGCATCCGCCATCTCGTTGCCTTCAAAACCAGAGTGGGCTGGAATCCATTCTAGCCACACCACGTTCCGCCTTGCAAGATTAGCAAGTCGTTCTCGACATTCGTTAGCAAGTCCTGAATTGCTCAGGAGGGCTTTAGTTGCTGCCTGACTGTCGGAGTATGAGGTTATGCGTCGATCCACTTAACCTCTGTCTAGGTTTATCTGCGCACATTCCAAGATAGCATATATCTCGGCCTGATATGCAGATACACCATCACCCAATGGTAGACAAAGTTGTGTTCTTGGGTTCCTGGAGTAAATTCCAGCCCCTGCTCTATCACCGGAGCATGAGCCATCTGTGTACCAGACGGTCCCATTTGGCTGTGTATTCCTCTCTTTTTCCAGGACTCTCTATCCCGGATCATGGCCCTGTATGGGGTAGCGAAGTAGTACTGACGCAGGCATTCATCAGTTGCTCGAGCCAGAACTGGAATATCTTCCAGAAGCCGGAGCTTTTTAACGTGCCTGCACTCTTCCCCTCTTCGCACGTATCCCAGCCGTTCCAAGCGCAGGAAAGCCCTCCCCGCCTCAGCCTCGATCACATGGTGAAGAGGCCGAAGACCAAGGATCACTGTCATTGCAACAGTTGGTGTAGTCACCGATCTATCTTAGAACAAACAAAAAATCCGCAAATCCCTAGAAAATTTTAACATTCTATATAAAGTTTCTTGAAGACAAAGTCAAGATTTCCTATTCAGCTCCTTACAGTTGTTAGTGTTCTATAAATGATTGAAAACATTGTTTATAAGGAATAATTTTATATTTCCAAAACATCAATACATTGCAGAATACATTATTTTGAAATTAATGTGTTTAGAAGCCCACACTAGTCTTACTTTAATGTGGTCTGTTAGTTCATTTAGTTCTCTCTGGAATTCTTCTACCAGTCTTCTCTCACCGTCTGTCGAAAAATTAGCAAGTTTGGAACTGTGCAGTAATCCATTTAATAATTTTAACACCAGTTTGAATGAACAAAAGATGCCGTGTTACCTTGAGAATCTGAATTACTGCACAGTTTCCTGGAACACATGAACAAAATATGCCATTTCACCTTACTGCACAGTTTCTGAGAAGAACAGTTCCTGGGAAAAATAGTTTCCTGGAACACAGTTCTTGGGATACAATTTCTTGGAGTAACAAGTTTCCTGGATACAGTTTCCTGCATACAGTTCCATGGTGTAGACAGTACGTAGTACCTACATCGACAGCTTCATCATCAACATCATCCTCATTATCAACGTCATCTTCTTCTGCAAACAATTGTTCTTTTGATAAGTATTTTTTATTGCTACTAACCCTTAAAGACCTTAACCCTTGAAGCTGCAAGGGCTGCCTGGCTGTCAGTAAGTATGTTCATCCTATGAGTGTCAGTCCTATATTTGACAGTTAGTACAATTGTTCAAAATTGGAGGAACAATATGAGAGCTATGAGTAACATTTTGTACAACTTGCGTGCTGGTGGGGTTATTTTGTTGAATACATTGGCGACATTTTCAAAATTAACTAATACCTGTCGAATTTGCGGAATAAAAGTATCTTTATCTTCCTTCCTTTACATTCCTGGACTCTGTGTTGCTAATCTAGCAATGTTCACAGTCATCCAGGATTTTCCTACTCCATAAACAATGTACTATGCTTTGAATCGTTCAATTTGTACTGATATGTTTAAGGTATCAGTTATCTCACCTAGCTTGACTTACGATCTTTTTCACTTCGATTTGGAGTAGTAGTCACTCCCAAAAATATAAATTTGCCCACTCATGATCATCAGTAGTAGGAAATTGGTTTTCAGTAGTTACAATATATGATACAGGCTGCCTTTACGTATATATGCATCCGACATATTATACATATAAGATACATACAGAGTGTTTCCAGCTAATATACAAAACAATAATACCATTGGCCCTGTGGTTATTTTTATTTTTTCATGTAAAACTGGCAAAATAAGTTAAAATCATTAAATTAATCCTAATTATCTTTGTATATCGCAAATTACCGGGTAAATTGGAATCCCCAACATTTCTAATAGGCAATTTTTTTTAATTACATGGTATTACGGCATACAGGAAATTACTTTTCAATAATTACTTTATAAAAGATCCGACTGGATGTGTAAATAATCATTTTCATCTCAAGTTAATTATCACAAACTCAGTTTAACAGCAAATTAATATCAATTCGAATCTGTTTAGACGAAGATATTAAAATGAATGTAAATGCTGACTGTCTCTTCATGCCAGTTGTTTTGCCTGTCTACAACTAATCAGTTCAAAAACAGCGACAAAAAATCATTTTAAAAATAGAAGAAACGTGTTTCCTCTCTATGAGATAATTCAAATTACTACTAGAGAAATTGTAACTATAAATGTACATTCTGTACCATTCAATAAGCCAGACATTATCTTTTCGATAAACTTGCAAAATTGTCGTTTATACAAACGTGGAGTTTGAGCTCCAATTGTCATTCAGTATCTTTACAGTTCCATTTTGGCAATTCATCTCAAGTATACTTTGCGGTCTTTATACAGTGTGGAAACCACTTATGGAATAAAATTCTTTATGTCATTATTTCAGGAAATTAAAAAAAATACCGAGACACGTCAACTTTTGAATTGAGTTGTGCGTTATGTAAACATAAATGTAAATGTACAGAGTGATTCACGCAAGTATGCCATAGTCGGTGTTGTTTTTTTAATGAAACACCCTGTATATTTGCATATTTTTGAAATCCTCTTAATGAACCGATTCCAGTCCATTATGAATTATACAGTGTGAAATTTTTATTTTTACAGTTATTAAACACATACATAAAATACCTGATGTATTTGATTTTAAGACGTTAAAATAAATGCTCCTCCTTAACTTTGTTCAAAGTTTAAGGTGAAATATTCCGTATTTCTGTAGTTATCCTGTCTTTGAGGTCTACAATGCTAGTTGGTTGTGTTGCATATACTTTGTTCTTAAGATAACCTCACAGAAAAAAATCTAACGGCGTAAGGTCTGGCGATCTAGCTGGCCACTCAATGGTACCTCTTCGTCCAATCCATTTATTGGGAAAGATTTCATCTAAATAAGTACTTACCATTAAAGCATAATGGGGTGTTTCTGTTTTCTGGAACCAAACATTTTCATTCGGTAAGCTAGGATCTATTGCGTTGGGATTTATGTTTGCCAACGCAGGAATAACTTCATTTCTCAGCTATAAAATTTCCATCTATAAATATAGGACCAATAATATGGTCGCCTATGATACCGGCCCAAACGTTCACCTTTTGAGGGTACTGAGTATGTGTCTCACGCATCCAATTAGGATTCTCTGCTGACCAATATCTACAGTTCTGTCGGTTTACCTCAACATTCAATGTGAATGCTGATTCATCAGAAAAAAGAATGGTACCAAGAGCTATCTCATTTCTGTTCAGCTTATTCATCAATCTTTCGCAGAAATCCATCTGGATCGTCTTCTATTAACTCCTGCACAAAAGTTGATTTGTAGGGATAAAGTTTTTCTTTATGAAGACATCTTAGAACAGTTGTATGAATAACATTATTTTCACGGGCAATTTGACGTGTACTTGTGTACTCTCTTCGACACTTAACAAAATATCCACTTTCACATCATCTTCAACGAAGTGTGGTTTTCTTTTCAATGGTTCGACATGTCCAAGTTCTCTGAATTGTGCATGAATTATAGACACAAAAATTTGTGAAATATTAGGCAATTCGGGATACCTGTGATTAAATAAGTTTGCCACTTCAACTTGACTTCTGCAGTTATCCCCGTACCCGATCATCATTAAAATCTCAATTCGGTGAGTCTCAGTTAAATATTTCATTGTTATGTCGACAAGGAAAGAGTGTTCGACAAAGATTTTACTTTTTCAGTATAAACTGTCAACACATCAACAACTGACAGAATAGAAAACATTATTTGCCGATTTGAAACAATCCACATTATTTACCGATTTTGTATAATTATTGGCGTTTCTAGGCACTTCAAAAGAAGATTATATTCGAAGCAAAAATGGCGCAGATGTTGTGCAGGAATCTGGCTGGGAGGAATTGGGTTCACGTTGAGAGTATACACGCGGTGTGTCAAAAAATCGTAGAGCCCATAGGGATATGGATTTATATAAAAAAAAAATTAATAAACAATCAACCACAAAGGAACATTTATATGTTTAGATTCGTTATTGTTTATATAAATAATTCAAATATATTATTACATTCACGAGTCTACCAGTTTTTTTTATTTATTTTGAAACTCGAGCTCAAACTCCAGGCGAATACCACATAATAATAACCCGTAGGGATCGAAGATCATCACGAAAAAAAATCCAATAATCACCTGAAGACGATATCATTAGCACAGGTAGTCATTGTTGCCTTTTTTCCAATTTATCGGTACGCCTGTATCTTTGTCAGTTTTATAAATGAAGAATACAGCCATGAAATTCAGCAATAGCTCGAAAATAAGCTGTTCCTTAGGTAATTACAATTTTATTTGAAAGATTTGTTGCGCTGCCTATAAAGAACTCGACACGCTCCATCGGTCCATTAATGTCCAGTTTAAATGGATTTTGACGCTGTTAGATACGTTGGTAAACGAAAGTTAAACGTTCAAAATACAATATTTTATACAACTCACATTCAGATATATTTTTCACAATTTTCAGGGTTATATAATGAGAAATCGGAATACTTAGAGTCATAATAATATTCCTTCAAATAAATACCTCCAAAATTTGGCTGTAGCATCATTTAAACCAGAGGTTGCCATACTTTTTTTTCTCATAGACCACTTTAAACATTTTGCTGGATCTGGTGGACCCCCTGCAGCTATTACATTTACTAACTTACTTCCAAAACCCGATAAAGTATATGTCTATGTAAATCTGTGTCGTGGCTATTTTTCAATAAACTATGAGTTAAAAGTTTTCGAAAAAAAGGTGAGAATTTATATTGCTTTGATTATGCTGTGAGTATTGTCATTTAAGCTAAGTTTCAAGGCCAGTCTAAAAAGCGTCTTCATCCAACAGTTGGATTCCTACTTTACTTTTTTGTATTCTAAGATTGACTCACAGTACAAGAAACCAATAAGCTCCCAATTCGGAGTGGTAAAAAGTAAAAATGAATATTTTCTTGTTTTGTAGCTATTTATTCAAACACAAAAATTACTACACTTTTAATTATGTTGTTATAACAGTCTTAGTAGAATCATTATTAGTTTTGATGTTAACTTTTATCTCAGATTACCATTGTAATCTGAGATAAAAGTTATAATTTTAATACGAGGGATGTACTTGGTGAATTGACAGCAAATTATCAATATTTGGCTTGAGTTTAGTTAAGTATAACCGTAAATCTCCTCGCTCTGTAATATTTAATCTGCTCCGTTTTTTTGTCAACAAGTTTGTTACGGCACTAAAACTGCGTTCGACAAGATATGACGAAGGAAACGCTATGAGAAATTTTTGCACAATTCT
>CAJUYI010003163.1:7386-25114 GCA_910591695.1 Galerucella pusilla | reverse complement strand
GTATTTGACTATTTCACTGAAGTTCCCAGCTGTTGCATTTTCTCGCTTCATTTTACACACGGCAATAGTCTCTCATACCTACACAATGCCAAAAAGTGATAACAGGGCACTGAAGCATTGTTCTTTTTGGTAGTATTTATGCAATTGATTAAATTAAATTCTAAAGAGTGAGGTAAAATTAAATCTATATTTTCAGAATAGTTTCATTCGGAATTACTGTTGAGTCAATCAGTTAATCCGCTACCTACAAACTTTAAACTTGGTATAATAAGTTTCAGGATAAATGGTAGTCACTGATGAAATCAAAATACTGTTCAAGAAAGATGAATATAAGAATATAATATAATACCATTATAAAACCCACTGTAACATACGAAAGTGAAGCATGGACTCTAACAAAAAAACAGGAAGAAAAGCTAGAGCGCTGGGATCGTAAAATTCTGAGAGCAATCTTCGGTGCAATAAAAACACCTGAAGGATGGAGATGTTATATTTTTTCCCCGAACCTGTGCTACAATCCACTCCTGAGATATGGCCGACAGCCGTTCTTAGTTGGCCACCCTGTACATTTAAATAGATTACTTGTATATATCCCATATTATGCAAAATATAATTCAAATTTCTTAAGTTCGACTTTGTCATTTGAATCTTTCACTTGATGATTTTCAACACAATTGGATTGAACCAGGTAGCTTATTGCAGTTGACAGGTCAATACCATTTAGCGCGGAACTTACTATACATTCTATAATCCTATCGTGATAAATTTAATTTAAATATTGAAATGAAAAATTCCCATTGTGAATATGTGCAGCTCCAATAATCCTTTCGCTATAATATCACTCTCATTTCAGGTCCTTTGAATTGAATCAACAGTGCGAACTGAATAATTCAAATTTAAAATCCAGATCAAAAATTTTTTTCTCTCACTACTATGATATTTCAATCGAGACATTCGATATTTATTAAACATAAGAAACATAAAAAGTTTTGTAGAAGATTGAAGAAGGAAAGGAGATTTCCTATTCCTGTCTTTGTGGTATTGAAATTCCTGAGGCATACAACGGCCCAGAATCTTGGGAAGCTGATTAATTACCATTTCAATCAAAGTTTTACAACACGCTGACGAATCTCTTTGATCTGAAGGTTTTAAGTTACCATTACACCAGGAATATTCTAAAATAATATTGGTTACGGGAATAAAAACTTTTAAGTTTAAGTCTCCACTGATACTAAAATATTAATATAAGTCTCGTGAACTGGATTGCCTGACGTTCACTCTGTTTTTCTTTGGTTATGTTGTTTTTAATTTTGAATGTCGCTGTTACACGAAAGACCACTGGTATACAGACAGGATAACTGAAGATGATATTAGACTCCGTTCCGAATAAGAAGGAGCCATGTGAAGTTGGTCAGCTGTCTTGCGCAGATATAAAAATCGGTCTTACTTGTTTATCTTTGTCCATTGGCGTTACAAACGATATTTAATGCTGACAGCCATTTTATTATTGACATTTGAAGTTGTGTTTGAAGCAATCATTTACTGTCGAATATTTTCGATTTTTGAATAATTTAAGACGTTCATATGTGAGTGGTGTGTTTTTTATTTGCTCTCAAACCATGTTTCCTCGAAAACTTGTTGGTGTTGAAGGAAAAATTATTCACAGTCAATTCCTCCTGGCATGCAGATTGTTAAAAAATATATGGGAAAGTACGAGGATGTATTGATATATAGTTAGTAAGAAAGAATAACTCATTAGAAGTGTCAGTGTGAAGTTGGACGTCAAAAAAATAAACCAGAGGTACGCAATAAATTAAAAGAAAATTTTCACCGAAATTGTGAAAATCGAAAAATTGGAGTATCGAGCAATCATCAAGTACCAGTATTTAAAAGGGTTAAGAGGTAAGCAGATTTACGAAGATATTCTTAATACCCTTGGTGATCAAAGTCCTTCGTCCTCTCCAAGATCTAAGAAGTTTCGTGTCCAAAAATCTGCTGGGAAAGTTCTTGCTTCAGTTTTTTGGATTGCCATGGATTAATCATGATTGATTTTTTGGATAAGGGTAGAACAATAACCGGATATTACTATTCGACATTACTGACCACTCTACGGGAAAAAATTAGAGAGAAAAAACGCGGAAAGCTATCTAAAAGTGTTTTGTTTTTGCAGGACAATGCCCCTGCACACAAATCTCATGTTGCCATGCAAAAAATTCGTGATTCAGGGTTTGAATTACTAGAACACCCCCTTATTCACCAGATTTGGCTCCGTCCGACTATCATCTCTTTGATTATCTGAAAAATAATTTAAAAGGTCGTATATTTTCTTCCAACAAGGAGGTAATGAAAGCTGTGGAGGTCTGGTTTGCAAAGCAAGAAGAAACATTTATTTTCAAAGGTCTAGAGACGTTGCAGGTTCGCTGTAATAAATGTATCCAATTAAGAGGAGAATATGTTAACTAATAAAATATTTTGACATCGAAATTTTGTTTGGTTATATAGTAGACTAAGAATTTTCCAATATAAACTTGCGTGCATAGAAATCGGCCCACTGTAAACTCTCGACTTTAACTATACATATTTTTTTAATTATCCATCAGATCAACAAAAGTAGTATGCTGTTTGAAAAAAAATTTAAAATGCTTCAATGTGAGTATAAATTTATCAAGAAAGCTCATCGTATATGCGTAGTAGCCGGTAAACAAATGAAACGTGTTTATATGGTGATTGTAACGAAAATAACGAATCTGTGAAATATTACAATTATTACGGTTGCTACTGGAATTTGCTTATTATTTTTCTCTTATAATCTCAATAGTGTTCAAGTGTGTTAGTTTGATGCATACTACACCACAAAAAGCCGCCCAAGCTATTGCTTCAATCGAAATTATACTTGGTCAGCGAGCTATTGCTAGACAATTGGATACGACCCGCGCAGCGGTTCGAATCTTTTCATAGGCGACCTGGAACAGGCCGACGGCGATTTACAACCTCTCGTAATAGCCGCATTATTGTGTCAACAACATTAAGAAATTTTCACCTTAATGCCATTCAAGTACAACGACAACTCCAAGAGGTTCGTGGAGTGCCTAATCGTAAGGGAAATGTTATTAGGGCAAAAGGAGGTCATACCAATAATTAAAAAACGTTGAGTGTTTTGTTGAGTTTTAAATTGTCAAACACTCTATTTATGTCAATAACAGAAAAGCTTGGTTTGCTAAATGCATCAATTTCACTATGTTTAACATAAGAAGTCGTGATACGTTTTCACAAATTCAAACTCACATTAAATCATATTAATTTTTTTGATCTGATGAATAATTGGAAAAATATATATTGTTGAAGTGAAAAATTTACAGTGGGCCGATTTCTATGCACGCAAGTGTACATATGTATATGTCGGCGTCAATTAGTGAAATCCGTCATTCTCTGAAATGTCTAGTCATTTCACGTATTGCCGGCAAACACCGTAATTGTACATTCGGTACACCGTTTGCCTAATAGTTTTAGGCATTCCCTGTAATGTCGGATTTACGTTAGTCAAACGCCGTAATTTTCCGTTTTCAGCCGTAACTCTGTTTGCCGGGTTTAGTCAAACGTTGTAATTGTTGTTAACATGTAAAATACCAACGTTAGAGTTTTGCAAAGTTAAGAGCGGACTGCAAAAACATTGCGCATTAGAGTCGCTAGCAAAAGGTTCAAGTAGATAAACGTATTTCACTAAAACAAAAAAGTCTTCGTACTTCATGGGATATTTGTCAAAGTGTAATAAGAATTTTTCTTGGTGGTTTCGATTAAAAAGCTACACTACGAACGTTATTTATTGCTTGCAGTTATTTTCATTTGCTGGTATAGTCAAAAGCGATCTTGTCGTGCGGGTTCAAAGGTCAATAACCATATGTATCAAATCAGAAGTCACAGAGGTTACCAAAATGTGAGATTACAAATATTCCCGGAGAAAATAATGATGGTTGATGTTTCCTGCACGAACTTCCACTTTTTCATTAATTCTCGAAATAATCTATCAGATTAAGTACCATTTTCTTTGCTTGAGCAAAATACCGGAAAATTGCTTCTTATTATTCATATTGTCACTTTGAATTGTCAACGTGACATAACTGACATTTAAATAAAAACTTCGCTGGTAAAAGACTTTTTAGAATCGCTGAAAACTGAATACATATCCTTTTTTCCCCCGTCAAAATTGCATAACTTACGGATTTTACTTGGAAGTTATGATTAAACGCAATAAAAGAAAACAAAAACGGTGAGTATGTCTTTGTTGAATCGTATGACCCGCATGATAAGATTGTATTTGACTATACTCCCACATACGGTAAGTTAATAAACTAGTACAAATATAGTGGGAAAAATACCTCAAGTTCTTTTTCATATTTTTATCATTCACATAACTATTTCTGCAATTGAGGCTAATCACCGACGTCGAAAGCACTCCTACCCTGGAAATTTTGCTGTCGAACCCACTAATGTTTCAACCAGTAGTAGATATCTTTATCGAGCTCAACATCTATGGACTCAGGACCTCGTTTTTACGTCTCTTCCGAAGAACGGCATATCTACTGTATAACTTGTGCTCACCTACCACTCTCCCCAGTGGTTTACAGACTGTACGGGATTTACAACCTTGTTTCCCCAGTGCTGGAAGCTCATCAGAAGATTTTTTATATGATGAAGATAACTGATACTATTTGTTAGATCTTTGCTTTTTTCCATTTGAACTTCTATTAGGCGTTAAAAACAATTCCATTAATCCAATTTATCACATAGTATTTAGCAAACTGTTTTGTTAATACATTCTCTGCCAGCACCGCCCTAAGGGCGTTCGGTCGATTTCGATAAAAATGCCGAGACCGCCGGAGAGGCGTTCTTGTATAGTTCTAATAGAACGGCAGGGAGATTTAACTGGTCAGTGTGGATTGGTAAGCCGTGTGAGAAGTTTGTTTTGTTTTTGCACACGATCAATCGTCACTATGAGCCTCTGGCAGTGAATGTGTTAAGAATGCCTTGAACTGAAAGTGAGATGATTGAAATTTTGATGATTGATGTTGGCGATAGAATACGGACGCAACAAGAAGTGTGCATATCATTTCATCAAATTAGTTTTTGTAATCCTTTTCTAGAGGAAAATCCAACAATGTTATAATGTATAGGTTGTTCAATTTAAAACATTGGGTTAGGGTGACCACTGGGAGGAGGGGGTTAAAGTTATAAAGTCTCCATATCATGAGCTAAGAGACGTTCCTCTTCACATGATTTTTAAGGTGTTTTTCATGATTTCATAAAACTGACGCTTTTAGAATTGTGTGGGGCGGATAGTTTTCGTTGAAATGCTCTGTATATATTTTTATAGTTGTATTCATTTAAACTCAACTATTTGGTAATTTGGTCGTCATTGTACAGTAGTATTAATTCAAGATATAATATGCCCATTTCACTGAAGTCAAGATTAATTATCTAACGTCAATGTTAATAAATTTACTACTTTGCTGAGAATCTCTCCAACTTCAATCATGATATTTTAAATTAAAGTCACGTATAGTGCTCCATCTATTACAATATAGGTATATAAAGTAGGAACCAACCATTTGACTATATTTCCAAATCTCCCAATAGACGTGCACATCTTCTCGGGTTACTTATCTCTGACCTATTCTATTTTTCAATTCTCTTGTGAAGTATTAATGTGACACCAAAACTATGTATTTTCTGTCAAAACAAATTTCGTCGATAATTTTATAAGACCCACTATCATCGAACATCAAATTATGCTAATGATATTACCACATATCACTCTGTCACTAGCAGTAAAAAATTGCTGCAGAATTTCCTAAATTAAACTGGAGCAGAACTTAAAGCACTCCTTTGATACGCAAGCAGTTAGTATTATATTGTCAATAAAACATCTGTTTACTTAGACGGCTACACATTCATCCACTTTCCCGATGATGCTCCCTTATTTCATATTTCATAATTTAGCTTCGATCGGTTTCCTTCGTAATTTCCTTCGAAATTCATTAGGCGTTTCTCGTTCAACCGCTTGAAATTTAGCAAAGGCGTGACGTTTTTGAATCTCTTACGAAGACGGAAACTCAATACGTCAACACCTCATAACATAAGATAATTGTATGCCTAGATAGATTACGAGGTTTACGTTTTACATCCATCCAGGATTATTTTGGAGTATTTCTGGAAGTAGATATAGTTGAGCGATCGAGTACCTAATAATGGCGCTAAAATACTGTGCGAATTTAATTGGTTTTATAATTAGGGTGAGGATATAACAAATCAAAAACATTATTCATTTCTTCTTTTTAAGGGGGTTCATATGCACACTCTCCAAAAACCAGCAGTAATCACCCATCATGGCTGGATATCATCGCCCTTGGTACCGAATTTCCATTATCCTGATATCTTGGTGGATCCTGCTCGTCACTGACAGCTCCCAAAATCTCAGGAAAAAAATGATAAACGGAAATGGAGAAAATGAATTTTCAATAACATTCGGCAGCCAAGCGATTTATTGGAATCTAACTAGCTGTTTATAGTTTGCATCCATGTTGTAGCCCAAAAATCCCCTCACGACACTTACGAATAAGTTCCAGCCTCTAAGTTTAACTTTCTAGTTTGTGGCACAAAAATTCCCTCCTTCAACTTAGCGTCAGTTAACTAGAGAAAGACTATTCTCTCTCTCCTACACCATCAGGAAGTGAGGAGCAAGGTCAGCGTTGGGCTACACAGGCTTGAGCATGTGGAGATGGAGGTGCTGAGAAAGATGATCGCGAGGGTGAGAGCAGATGGGACGAAGGCGGCAATTTATACAGATAGGGAAAAGAAAAAGGAGGTAATCCTGACGGATATTGAAGAAGTCAATCAGGAGGGGATAGAAAGGATTAAGAAGGGTTTGAGGGAGATGGATGGAAAGTGGGTGGATAGATTTAGAGTCTCAAGGAACAGGGAGGTGGTTATAAGGGCAAAGAAAGGGGTTGAGGTCAGGGGAATTCTGAGGGATGTGGAAAGGGTAACAGGAGCTGGGGTGGTGGAAGCGGGAAAGGGAACAAAAAAAATTAAGATGGTGGCGATAGACCCGTGGATTGAAGATAAAGTGTTCAGAAAGAAAATGGGGGAATTGATTGGGGAAGGGACAAGGGTGATGACAGTGGTGAGGGAGAGGAAAGGGATGAAAATGGCGGTGGTTAGGGTGCAATGGGAGAAAGCGGAAGCCTTACTAGGATAACGGCAGATTAAGTTGGACTGGAATAGGGTAAATATCGTAGAGGGGAGAGAGAAGGACTGATGCTTTGGATGTGGAGTGAAGGGCCACCAGGTAGCGGGGTATAATGCCAAGAGAGTGGTGAATATAAGGGAATACTGGCTATGTAAGAGTGTGGAGCACATGGCCAGAGAGTGTCGGCAGGCCTTCCTTTGTAGGGAATGTGGGGAAAGAGGACACAAGCCAGGGGAGACAGAATGTAGTAGGGGAAGGAAGGGAGTGGATGAAGACGGAGAGGGAAACATGGGAGGTAAAATGTAGAGGATGGATGGAGGGTGTACAGATGAATCTAGTGGAGAACAAGATTAGGAAAGAGAAGGCATGTGAAACGTAGGAGTGATAGAAAGGAGTAGATGACGGAGAGTGTGTGAGGGACCGCCGCCCGCCTTGAAGTATGCTAGGGTAGTGATTCCGAGGCGGGAGTAACGGCGAGCTTGAGGTGGGTGTAATTGGTAAACATTTCCTTTGGGGATGAGTCCAACACTGTCTGGGTACTAGTTAGGACACATTCGAACGAAAAAAAAATTCATAGCCTTCACAAAGTTGTTTATTAGGCCAAAGCCAGGCCAAATTAGTGAAGCAAAAGGGTCTACAACAGGCATATACTTAACATTTTGAAATTCTGGTTGAAATTCGGTCCTTTTAGGTCAAATTTGTCTCACTGCGGTGTAATTTTTGACATTAAAAACATTTTTTTCACTACACAAAACCATTTACCACTTTAAAACTCAAATGTAAACTTATGAGAAATTTGGTACGTATATTTTTTCTATTATTTGGATTGGAAGGTATTGGCGGTATAAAAATGATTTTTTGAACTTTGTTACAATAATCGTGTAGGCCAATGACTATTAAGTTTCCTTTTTCTTTTGTAACGCCGGTCCTTTCATTTTGTGATAGAGTTCGCGTCTGTTTTAAGATTGGCTCATTCATACAAATTTATTGGGTATAAATTTAAATTGAAGTTATAGAACTCCGAATTGAAGTTATATACACATTGACGAAGGCAGTATTCTCGTTTTTGAGAACGGATCTAATAAAACTGGGTTTACGCGGTCTTTGCTCGAAAATTGATGTTACCAAAAGTGGGACAAATTGATCAAGTGAATGAGGATTGTGCTTTGCAGGAAAATAATTAAACTCGAATAAATATTTCCTTACTTCTTGTTGAGACGGGAGAAGATCCATTGTCGAGGACATACTTGATCGTTTCTATTTTTTTTTATAAAGATTCAAAGTATTGCGAGAAAATGAAGAGCAGGCATACATGAATGAATAAATTCTGAAATTGGGGACATTTAGATTAGAATTAGAGTGTCCTATCCCACTGCAACCTTTATAGAATTATTGTGGTCCTCCCTATATTCAGAGCTTGATATCTAGCTTTACTCTTTTTATTAGACTTATTAGCATGAATACCATCTCCTTTGCGTAGCTCTCTGCCCTCGGTTTTTCTTCTCCGAGTAAGTGAAACCGCATCCTTGCTAGGCCTTCGCACTCACAGAGTATGTGCTCTGTGGTTCCGTCTTCCTCCTGGCCGAACCTACATAGGCTGTCAACTGCTTAATTTTGTAAATAAATACTCACAATCCGCTGCTTTCAAAAGAAATTCCCTAATAATTTTCATATTTGTATCAGTTTTTCTTCTCTTAACGGTATTACATACTTCCTAGCTGTATTTCCATCTTATTTTATACCTACAGAAATTTTATTTTCCTAAATTTGGTTTTCAACATAATAAAGTTCACTTATATATAAACCTGCATTCGATATTCTGTTCCAGCACTAGACCAGTCTCTAGTTATATTATGAATTTAAATATTCAGTACAGCGTTGTCCCCGAAAAAACACATTTCGTTATCATATAATACTAACTCGGTGGAAATCCACTCTATTCCAACTATATTGCAATGTTTTTCATATTTATTTGAACTGTTTTTACCGTGGGATGAAATTATACGCTCACTTTGGCTAATTACTATTGATGTATTGAAGAAACACTTACACACTACAATAAACTTAATTATTATACACACCACTTAATGTCTACTAATTTATCTACACTCGGTATAATAATTGTCCTAATTTATCTTCAACACTATTTATATTCACTATATGTTCACTCACTGTATACTGAAACTGTTTACCGATTCACTGTATACTGAACAGCTTACCCACTCACTCGAAAACCCGCGTATATATAGTCCTTCGAAACTTTAGAACCTTCTTAAATTTACGAATTCTATAACATTCGGGAATAAACAATTGTATCGCTTTGTATAGAACCTTCTAGAAAGCGCATTCGCCAACATTTATAGTTCGCGACAGGACCGGCTTCTGAATCACTGAGTTCGAAACATTGCCCCCTCCTTGATAGTGAGTTACACCTGGAACCTCTGTGTCTCCGGGACTGGTTGTTTAAATCGGCAACTAGATCCATTTCTACACTTTCCGGTCGTATGGAAATAACAGGGTACTGTCTTCATCGGATACTGATAACGTGGGGAATAGCTGCGGATTAAAATGTGGACATCGGTATCTTCGAAGATCACTTCCACCATATTTCTAATGACTCGCCAATCCAACTGGTTGCTCTCTATCTTGGGCATCGCTAGTTTCTTCACGTTGGATTCCAGCATGTGGTCTCGAAGACTTCGTAGCGCTTCCCACACATTCCGGTAGGTGGATCGATCTTCAAATTCGTTTTTTGTTACCAGATAGAAAATGTGTCGGGAACCGAATTTAGATAGAATCCCTCGTCCTAACGGACTCGTGATTTTATCAATCGGTTTGTTTTCATATTTTTGCCAAATAAACAAGTTTCGTGGAAAAGAAGAAATTATCGATAAAATTTGAAGCACTCGTGATATTACCTTTGATTAAAATATCTTTAGTGTGCCACTAAACTATAATAAAGTCACCTTTTGTTTTTGGAGAGCGGTTGATAATTATATCTCTTTGTCAAAACTGAATTTTAAAATCCAGCCGTGTCCGTTCCATGATTGGATGATAAAAAATTCTGAACAATGAAACTCTAAATTCTCATTTAATCCATTAAAAACCGGAAAAATATGCATCATTCTGTCGAAATCCGAACAAATCGCTCATTTATTTGATGAATTCGCTGCACTACAGTATGAATATTTCACAAATAGATCTAAAACGTTATATATTAAAATCATGATCATGTTTGTTGATGTAATGGAATAAGTTAAATTTGACAATAAAATATATAATAACAAGATATATATTATACCATACCTTTTCTGAAACTGGTACAGTAAAATATTTATCCAAATATGGCGCAAAAAACTTACAGTTACCCCCTCCACCAAAAAGGGACCTCTATCTATCTAACACATTGATTTCTCTATGTCTATAGTGAGGCCCGTATAGCTTATCTACTTTAAAATTTAAAAAAATACCTTTTTCTCATTGGTGAACCATTTTAACTATTTAAGACACGCCTCAGCGTGTTTGAATCGAACTTCAAAAAACGCGCTTGTTTTAAAGTTACCGTGGCAACATCAACAACTCGAGAAACGAAGTCTAAATCATGTCCAAATGACAATTTTTTTATTAATGATCTGACAGGAGTAGTTTGTAAAACGTCAAAACTTTTATTCGAACAATATTTAACAATTTCAAATTTATAAATTAAAACGGAAAGTGCCGTTGGTATTGTTTGAAATATTAATATTTCGATTTTTAAAATCTTAGGAAATGGTATTTAAATTAATACTATTGACATTCACAGAACTCAATAAGGTTCAACTTCCATCAAAATACAAATTAGTTTATGTTTTTCTCATTTCCATGGCAACGCAAGGTATATATCATATACGTCACGAATTCAGCCATTTGACATTTAGTTTTCTTATTTCCATTTCTTGCTGTTGTAGTAGTTATGGACCAGTATTTATAATTTCAAAGTGCACCAATAAAAAAAATAGCGTAAGGTATTCGTGGATAACTGGTCTTTAACACACTTGCTCTATTTCGCGCGTGTTTTAAAGACCTTTATATCCACTTATACTTTAATATACTATTCTGAAACTGGTACAGTGAAATAAGGTGCAAAAAACTTACAGTTACGTCATCCACCAAAAAGGGACCTCTCTCTCTCTCCAACACATTCATTTCCCTATGTCTACGGTGAGGCCCTTATCTACTTCAGAATTCAAAAAAATACGTTTTCTGAATCTGGTACAGTGAAATATTTATTCAAATATGGCGAAAAAAACTTACATTTACCCCCTCCACCAAAAAGGGACGTCTATATCTCTAACACATTGATTTCCCTATGTCTATAGTGATGCCCGTGTAGCTTATCTACTCTAGAATTTAAAAAAATAGTATCGTAATAAATATTTATTCCCTTCAATTTAAATAGCATCCTTTCCTTTTGTTTTTGTTCATATTTGTAATAATTATCATTTTGATTCAACGTGTACCACACTGGACATTGAGCTTATTTAAAATGGGTGCGGTGTAATCCTACATTTATTATAGAAAGTTAATTATAGACATGTGAAATGTAAAACAATTACAAATATTGTTACTAAACATGACCGAATTCTACAATTTAAATATAAAATAGTGCATTTTTGCGCTGTATTTATTTACATAAACTCATTCATTAATGATCCATGTTAATGAATGTATTTTCTATTTCTAAGCGATTTGACTATAGGCCACTAAACATACACTAAAACTACATGTTTATAATTATCTACTCAAGTACAGTCGACGAAATGAAGTTTTTGTAGCTAATACATGTATTAAAGTTCATAATTGGATGACAATGAAAGAAAATATGGAAATAATTTTCCAATAATGGAGAATTATTGATAACTATTGACTTCATAGCGGGAGTCTCTGTAGTATCTTCAGAGTCCAGTCTTTTTCTTTTCCATATGTTTACAATTACAAATATTGTTACTAAACATAACTGAATTTTACAATTTAGATATAAAATGGTGCATTTTTAAGCTGTGTTTATTTACATAAACTCATTCATTAACGATCCATGTTAATGAATGTATTTTATATTTCTAAGTGATTTAACTATAGGCCACCAAGCATACAATAAAACTACATGTTTTATAAAAGCTTTTGAAATTATTTACTCAAGTACAGTAGACGGAAAAAAGTTTTTGTATTAAAATTCAGAATTGGATGACAATAAAAGAAAATATGGAAAGAGTTTTTTTTTAATGGAGAATTTTGATAACTTGATAACTAAGTATTGATTTCATAACAGAAGTCTGTACTGTATTTTTCTTTTCCATATGTTTTCTTCATCATCCTTGGCGGACGCTGATACTTTTGACTAAGGCACATGGCACACCCTTGGAGAAGTTCAGGACTAATAATAAAGGAAACGTAATTGATTTCCAACTTTTAGAATGTTAAAGTGCTGCCACACTGCTTTTTCCATTTTCGGCTCAGTTGAACAGAACTTTTTCCCTAGTTTGCATATCAATCAATGGGTTTTATGAGAATTGGCTCGTTTTATCATGTCTTCAAAATGAGACATAAATTTCAGTGACTACCTCTTTTAGACGTTAATAGACCGAGTGAGGCAAATCTTTTACCAGATCTCTGCCGCTTCACTCTTGTGGTATTTATAAAGTGTATTCACCATAAAATTTTCTCGAATATTTTTATCCATTGTAAACATTGTTGGCACACTAGGCAGCCGTTTCAGTGACTTTAATTTTCAACAGTGTACCCATATTTTGTGCCATACTGAATCGACGGAACATATTTTCGGTGATTGCCCTCAGTGAATTTGCTGGTTTTATTGTTCGCGCCCAGCAATGAAGAAAGTTTTTTCGGGAATTCTGAATAAAGCCGAAGGGTC
The DNA here is from genome assembly GCA_910591695.1 of Galerucella pusilla. Taxonomy (NCBI): domain Eukaryota; kingdom Metazoa; phylum Arthropoda; class Insecta; order Coleoptera; family Chrysomelidae; genus Galerucella; species Galerucella pusilla. The sequence goes on along the minus strand of CAJUYI010003163.1, from coordinate 11,957 downwards.
CCAACCTCTCTAACGAAATAATTGTATGTGTCAAGCTGTATATTACCTCGGCTTATTTACGGAATATATATGAATTAATTTCATCACAACAAAAACGTTTAAAAGCAGAGCGGGCTGTAATATAGTTAACCTTTCATCCGCTACACTTTTAGCAAATTCGCGAAAAGTTTCTTTTCCCCAAAGGAAACCTTGTTACTCTACAGACGTTCACAACATTACGGCCGGAGATGGAACTGAAACTGAAACTAACTTCAATCTCGTTTAGTGAATTAATCTAAATGAATTCCTTAGGTGAGGTTTCTCTTACATAATACATTTTCATGAGATTGACGTTTTTCCCTTGGAAGGGTTTTCTACCACTCCAGTCATGGTTTATTTATTTTCCATATATGCTAGTGCATACAGAACCGTCTCAAGAACAAAAAAGGTTGATCTTGAATATCGCACTAATGGTGTAAACAGAAATATATTGGATATAAAAGCTTGAAGAGTCTGATAAGGGTAATTATCAACCAACGCCTCAATTCCCTGGAGCAGGTCCACTCAGATTCTGATCAGGCTACTCACCTAGTTCCAAAAAGCATCATAGGCTTTCTCAGAAGCCTAGATCTCTTGATTTAAAATGTATGTCTTAATGCTACAGGCCAACCCCACCCCTACAGAATAAGTATACACACAATAAGATTGAAAATCTACACTGATAGCTGAAAAATTGAACAATGTTTTTTAAATCCAATATTTAAAATGAACTATGGCAAGTATACCAACGTAGTTCAAACAGAACTGAATAGCATGTTCATATAGCTGCAAAAGAGATCAGACAAGCACTACTAGCCCTAAAATGACCACGTTCCTATCAGGGTCAGAGCTAGAATGTCACCATGTCTTGGTTGAGGCGACAATGTTGTCACACTGTTGTGGACCAAAGGCCATGGTGAGTCTAAAGGTAATCGAGAGGCTGTTGCTCAGGCTAAGAAAGCTGGAGGCCCAAAAGTTTTTTGAGCCAGCCTTCGCCACCAATGTATTAGTTTCAGCAGTAGCAAGCCTAGTACATGAATACACTCACATTGAGTTCAAAAAGAGGTGCTGTGGGGCTACCCTTACATCCTATCTTATTAAATTAGATACACTATCATCTTAGTAATTATTTTTCAACTTGATCTTGTTCAGTTTGGTGCCTTTTGGCAGCTTAAAGATCTTTTCCAGGGACCAATGAATTTATTTATAACTTTTAATGTTAACGGGCCAGAGCTTTAACATTGTTTGGACCTAAGACATATATTAAAGCAAAAATGAACAAAAATATCTTAATGAAATTAGAGAGTGGACTAGAACAAACAAAGGAGATTATGAGAATTATTTTGCGAAAGGGAATTAGTTAATTAAATTTACTTAATTAACAAAATGAAATTGCAAACGTCAAAGGTGAATTTTAAAAAAAATATTTAATAAAATTAGCAAGTTGTTCATTGGAGCATCTCACTGTACAATCCACATTCCGAAATATTCAAGCATATTATGAATAAGCTGGATATTTGAGGTTTCAAAAGAATGGTTTTTCTCTTAAGACGTAATCAGCAAATGCAAATGGTTAATTAGTATAATGTATAACAAAGTTTTCAAATTTTAGGAAACAATTTTCAAGCCTTCTTACAAAATGATCCACGAAATCAGGAATAATAGTCTTAAAAACTTCAGATTTATGCAAAATGTGTCTTTATCTTTTGAGAGAACTTGAAAGAATGTTTTTAATGTAAAATCAGTTTTGAGAGTAACTTTGATACTTTGTCTCTTGAAAATATTATAATATAATAATTTATTTTTTCCACTACTAGCTATGAATGTGACAATTATTTCGTCTTCCAGTGGTTAATATTTTTTTCCATTGTTAACCTAGTGGACATATTCAAATGTTTTGTGAATCCAGAGATATTAGTGTAAGAAAAACTTGTGCAACATTATTTTGTATACCTACCCAAGAAATTGTCTGCAACATATTTGCTGCTTCATTATTATATTATTATATATAAATTATTAATTATCATTCGGAAAAAATGAATCTGTAAAAGCGTTCAAAAATAAAAATTAAATATTTGTTATTGAGTGTCCCAAATAAAAGCAAAACCAATGTGATTATATTCTAGAGTTCTGCTTTACAAAAACCCACCCTTCTATCAAAAAATCTGAGTAAGTAGCTGTCAAAAGGATGGGGTGAAAGGTGTGACAATTTTTTGAATGTAATATAGCACCTCGATTAAAATAAAAATTTACGAGGATACACCAAATACATAAAAATGAATTGATAAATTAATAAACCCTTCTTTCCTTCCTTCGATTTAATTTATATTCAATTGTCAATTGTCACTGTGTACACATACACAAGAATATATGCTGCTGTTATATCCTGCTAATGGCATTACGAGAGGCCCCTTCAAGGAGATATATGGAGTAGTCCACACCAGTTATGGTTAAGTGTGACGCAGATGGCCATACAGAACCATAAACGGATTGTGCGACGATGTTCCGTATGAACTAGAACTAGACCATGCGTCTGGTGTTCCCAATCTACAACTTCCAGGCTTCAACATTTTGTTAAAATATCCTAAACAATCGCGGTAAGTAAGAAAGTGCTGACATCTTCGAGAGAAGGGATAGGTTATTGAGGTTATCAATATAAAAATTGTAATACCTTATTTTTACGATAGTAGGAAAGTTGAATTAAATAGTATGATTTATATATTTTTCCGCAAATCGCTAGGAAATTTTGAAATTCCTGTCAAAATTTCTTGAAGAAAAAGTCAGGACTTCCTTACTGTAAGGAAATGTCATTTCCTTACTGTAAGGAAGTGATATTTCCGTACAGTTGTTAGTGTTCTACATAAATGATTGAAAACACATTGCTTATAAGGAATTAATTTATATTTTGAAAACATCAAGTCATTGCTGAATACATTTTTAAGATCAATTTGTTATATTTACAGTAATTTGACAGTTAGTACAATTATTGAACATTGGAGGAACACTCTTAGAACTATGAGAAACATTTTGGACAACATGCAGGGTGGTAGGGTCATTTTGTTGAATATTTTGTACTGTGAAAATTTTATTTGCCACCTCAACCTTATTGTTAAGCGATCCTTCGATATATCCTTCAGCAACGTTTGATGACTTCCATCCGCCATGCCTCTTTAAACTAGTTATGTCGGCACCAGAGTCAACCAATATTGTTGCAGAAGACCGACGAAAGCAGTGACCAGTATATTCTGTCGGATTTACCAAGTTCAAATAAGTAGCAACTATTTTGGGCATTTTTCTAAATTGATGAATTCCTACCACTTGTCTACAACCCTTTCCGCTTTGATATTTAAAGAAAAATCGGTCACTGTTCATATTTTCTGGTCTTAACGAAACATACTTTCGATAAACATTCAAGTAGATCTGATTAATTACAAATGATCTTGGTTTGTTGGTTTTCGAATCAGGTATGCTGATTAAAAGCTTAGATTCTAAGTCTTCTATATCGTGTACAGTCATTCGGACTAACTCATCCATTCTACAGGCCCCAGAAATACCAAATATTACAGCCACCTAAAAAATAAATAAAGCTATAATCTAAATAGAAATTAAAACCTTGTAAATTACCTTAATCATTAAATTTTCTTTATCTGGAGCTTCCTGGATAAATTTTTCAATTTCTTCCTTCGTTAAAATCTTAGATTTCTTTGCCCTATAACCTTGAGCTTGCCGTTTCAATAAAGAACGAAGTTTTGAGTATGTAGATATATCTACATTGTGTTTAAGTGCAAGGGTTGACTTCAGCATTGAATAATTGGCCCATAATGTTGAAGATTTCATCTTTAAACAAAGGTCTAGGAAGTATGCCATTACAACATTTTCTGAGAAAGAACTCGTATTTTTACTCATGCGATAATCCATAAAACGTCTGTATGCATTTTCGTACTTTTCTCTTGATTTCTTTGGCAATAATTCTAATGAAGCAGTATTCACTGCCTCAACCAGCTCTGGAGGAGTCCCAGGAATGGAAATTTCATCATCACTTATCATTTTACTTTCGAGAACACCAGCAATTAAATTTATAAGCGTCAAGTTTGACAATTCAACCTCAATACGTTTCCATAGTAACCCAAGTAATTTTATTAGGAATTTCAAAGCACCATTTATTTGGGAATAAAATTATCGCGTTTTTTTTTAAATCAATCAATATCTGTCGAATTTTAAACGATTTGCGGAAAAATAGTATGTTTACCTCGTAGGAAAAGCCACATTCCTGGACTCTGTGTTGCTAAGTCTCGGCTTGCGCCTCGACTTAGCAATCTTCACAGTCGTCCAGGAATGTTAAGCTTTTCCTACCCGGTAAACAATGTACTAATAAATATAATGTATCCATTCAATTTTTATTTGTTAGAATAATCTAAAGTGGATAGTTGCTTGTGTACTATTTCTTGCAATACAATTCTACAACCATCTGCTTGAAAATATCAATTATTATTATTATGCGTTCCAAAATAAAAATTAGATAATTTATAATAATCAATTATCAAATAATATTT
>CAJUYI010003162.1:0-25128 GCA_910591695.1 Galerucella pusilla | reverse complement strand
AAAATAGGTACCTGAAAAAACGGGAGGCATTTCGATAACACCGTTTTAACTTCGCGATTGATAGGTTGCGCTGGCGCGTAATCTAAACATCAACCAATCAAATTTTTGTAAGTCAAAGATGGGGGTTAACGTTTGTAAAACATTCAAACGGTTCATTATTGTGATATTTTGATTATGATTAATCACAGACCTGCCTTTTTTCCATTTCTTCCTACGTAATGTGATAGAAGGAGATTAACAATCGATGACACACACCAAGAAGGGTATTATTTCAACTATACCTATTGTGTATCATATTTTAAGCGACCATAGCAACAAATACAAACAAGGCTGGGGAAATAAAATAAATTAGGTATGTCATCAAATTTTCAAAGTTCAATGAACAAAAATTTATAAAAATGAGTTCAAGCGAAGACAATCTCCTTTCGGAAATTGAAAATGCAGCTTCCAGTGTTATTTTAAATATTCAATTCTGGTATTAATATGTTTCTAGATTCTTATTATCGCACAAGTGCGGTAATGTAATGAAAAACGCACTAGTGCGGTAATATACGTCATTATGACACTGAAAATAGTGTCAGATCGTACCCGTTACATAACAGTTGTAGATAAAAGATTTTTCATAAAATAAAATAAAAAAATCCGTGTAGAAGTTGTTCATTATTAACCCGATTGCAGCGCCACCTACAGTTACTAATTGTGAATCCGAACCATCCAGTTACTCACTCAAACAGACACAAAAAATACAATCAAAATCGTCCCATCCGTTTAAGAGGTGTGAATTCGATTGAATCGCCACCTACTGGGGCTAATTGTGAATCTAAACCGTCCAGTAACTTACTAAAATTAACATAAAAAATGTCATCAAAATCGGTCCAGCCGTTTATATACAGATTGCGGAAAATATTAGAAAAACTACTTGAAAGAGAGAGAAGAATAATTGTGTCCAGTCAGCGATGGGCGCGTGTTCAGTGCCCCCCATTTTAACCGCTGATGGCCAAATGTACTTTTCTGTAAAAGCTATTCCCAATTTTTGTCGGCAACAATGTTAAATACCGATAATTGTTAAATCGGAAGCAGTGTATAGATTTTATTTATTTTAGATTTTTTTTAACTATATTATTTTATTCTTATTTGTGTTAATCTCACTTATTTTTCAAAAGTCAATAATATTACCAATCTCGATTTTCTCCCACTAAATATGGGACTAAATATGGCGTTATCCCGTGTTAAAAGTCAAATGCAAAATAAGTTATTTATTCCTTGGAAAGTATTATACGTTCTAAACTGGCAACGCTGCTTTCATATCAGATTGGTAGCTGGAACTGATCACACGCTCAACGCTGACTGCGAACAATTATTGTTCTCTCTATTCCAAGTAGTTTTTGTCATACTTGTCTTACTTGTGTAAATCGTATGTCTCGAATACACTTTTCGCGATATGCATATAATACATTGCACTCTTGTGAATCCGGGGCGGGTCGCTAGTTGTACATATAAACTTTTCTCTTGAATTACTCTATCTATTGCTGAAAACTGCATTATAATCCGTGGATTAGTTTGAAAGTTCTTAGCCAGTAGCCATCATATTTTTACATCTTGGGTAGGTTTTAGTAGAGATTTCTAAGGATCTCTAATTTTTCTAGTAATAAATATATCCTATGTTACTAAGTGATAATGTAGCTTTCTTACGGCAAAAGAATTTTTGGAATCTGTCCAGTAGCTTTCAAGTTTATTCGCTACATACGAAAATACATATCTTACTTTTTTTTAAATATTAGTATAGATGTGTAGGGGGATAGAAAAATATAATAATTCATTCACCCCAACAAAGAGAATATAAAACCAATATTACATTTTGTTTAAATAAAATATTCGATAAAATAAATGTAGCACGCCTCTGGAGATATTTTAAAACGAAATAAGTTTCTCTATTAAAATATTACTACAATTTATACATTTTGATGTTAAAATTATTTAATCAATAGGAATGTTAAAGGCAAGAATTGTTTACCTAGTTTTTGTATGAGTAATATTCAAGTTAGTTTTTGTGAGGTTTTTTTACGATATACCGATATTTAATTTTACTCGTATACCTACTTACAGTTCTTTGTTGTCGGGTTTCGGGCTTATTAAGTTGCGGTTGTGTCTTTATAATATTTTATGTTCTAATTTGGTACTGAGAACAAAAAATTTATTGTAAGTATGGATATGAAATGTTGAATTGTCTTCCATTTTTTGGTTTTCCATTGCTTAGATATATTTTCATAATAACATAGAGTACCAAAAATATTTTTAAAATCACACTTTCAAGATTCCTATTTGTTATTTGTCAAGCCGTTTCCACTTTTACAACCTTAGTTTTCACATTGTATATTTGAAGTACCGAAATAACTATTAATTTAGAGTATTCATGTTTTCGTATTAGAGTGGAATTGATTATAAACTTTTAGTTTCATTTAAACAGAAATATGAGTAGATTCCACAAAGAGTAAATTCACATAACAATTTGTGTAAAAAGCCGGCAAAACATTTTCAATATCTACACACATCTGGAAATCTTATTCGATTGATTTGCATCTTAAAATTTCCAAAACTTGACTGGAATTTTCACTGATATTTTAATTATTTGTTTTGTTTCAGGTTCGCTGAACATTTTGTTAGTGATAGTGATCTGGAACCTGTTTTTGCTTCAATTTCGCCATGTCCTCGGAGATGGTGTCCCTGCTGTTCTTGTTGACGACGTTTTCGCTATCACAAGGTAAGTGTTACTTTATTTAAACAAAAATCTACAGGTTGAAAAAATAAACTCGCCAAAGTGAAAATTTTGATATAAAAAGATACCAATGTTTCAAATCAGATGAATGTGAATGAGTTGAAGCTATGGCTTTTAAAAAATATTGGTCATTGTGCAGAACAGGTTGGTACTTCTAGATTTTGACAAAAAATTGTATACCTCCACATTCCTTACTATGGCCACATTAATAGGTACTATGACCTAAAAATTTTATACATTTTAAACTTCCCCTTCTCGATAAATTAACCAATGATCTGTTAACACGTCATATTATTGTGTGCGATGTTGTCAGATTGTAGGGATAGTCTTATTTTTAATACTTTTGAGGTTACACTAACGACAAACGTCGGTATATGGGTTATTTTAAGAGATATCAAAAAATGTTTTCAACAAAAATATTAGATGTGCTGAAGGTCCATATTTTGAAATAATATCGAACTATACAGAGTGCTGCATAACTCCGTTACAAACCAAACATATGATTTTTCAAATGGGAACCCCTGTATATTATACCGAATTCGGATTGGTTACATTTTTTTGAAGTTTTTGCCACGTTATACACAGTCCTTCAAAAGATATGGACACGTTTATGTGAAAATCGTAGGTAAAGCAACGTAGCTTGTTGCACGTTAAAGAAAAAAAATCTATTTTGCCAAACAGAGTTTCGTAACATGATGCAATATCTCCATATCCTATTAAATTTCAATTATATTCATTCTTGTATACAGGGTGAACGGAAACTCGAACCTGTCATTTTTTTTCTTCTTTCAAATGAAACACCCTATATTTTATAGCAAAAATAGAATCTTCGATTATGTAACTTTAATTTTTGTGGAGCATTCCCTATACCCAAAGTTTATAAAAACACAGCTATTTTGTAATATTTATTGTAAAATATAACTACTGACCTATTATGTGAAAGCATTAAACGTTGTATGTAAAAAAAATCCTAATTAATAATAAATTTTAATGAACAATTCATTCTTAACAAAACTAGCCACCAAAAGTATAATCCCAACCGTAATATTGAACTAAAGGTTCAAAATGTTCACCGTTAACATCAATGCAATGCTGCAGAATAGTTCAAATGATTGACTAACATTTTTCTCAGCATATCAACGTTAGCAGATCGAAATGCCGCACTAATTATCCTTTTCAATGAAAAGTTTTCATGTCATTTCTAATAGCCGGGGATTTTATAACCTTTGTCCACGACCACCTAATAATAAGTCAATATTTTACCTCCTAACTAAAGGTATATGCTACCCATATATCAAATGTCGTGAATTATGGTTCATAATACACTGTAGTGTATTATGGTTCATAATTCACGTCTAGAGATGGGGGTACAATATGAAATAAACTATTAAATCTGTGTATTTTGTTCAGGAAATTTGTTTCTGACATATATCGTATCTATAAAATATTGTAATTTTTAGTATTGATACTTTTCATAACGATATTTTCTAATATTAAGTATTTTAAAACAATATATTTATAACGGTACGTTATATTGATACTTTCTACAGAATCGCCCATCTCTATATATGTCAAATTATTTGAAGTAGCTGCCACAAAATTTTGAGGTTAGTAATATGCCAAATCGCTACTGACTTTTATTTATTAATAAATGAATTAAGTGTCGTGGACAAAGTATAGTATTCTACTCGCAATTTATGGCCATAATTCACTTGGGTGACTTGCGCCCCTCGCCTGCGGCTCGTGACGCAATCGTCACCCATCGTGAATTATGGCTATCATAAATTGCTCGTTTAATAATATACTATATTCCTTACAAGACCCTGAGAAAAATAAATATACTTTTGTTAAATCGGGTGACCAAGCTGGACAATCAGTTGGGCCCCCTCTTACAGCATTGCATTGATGTTAACGATGAACACTTTGAACCTTCAGTTTAATATTACGGTTAGGATTATACTTTTGGTAGCTAGTTTTGTTTAGAATGAATTATTCATTAAAATTTATCATTAATTAGGATTTTTTGTTACATAAAACGTTTATTGCTTTCACATAATAGGTCAATAATAATAGTTTACAATAAATATTACAAAATAACTCTGTTTTTATAAACTTTGGGTATAGGGAATGCTTGACAAAAATTAAAGTTACATAATCGAAGATTCTATTTTTGCTATGAAATACAGAGGGTGTTCCATTTGAAAGAAGAAAGAAAATGACAGGTCCGAGTTTCCGTTCACCCTGTATATAAGAAAGAATATAATTGAAATTTAATAGGATGCGGAGATATTGCATCATGTTACGAAACTCTGTTTGGCAAAATACTTTTTTTTTATTTAACGTACAACAAGCTACAGAGCGTTGATTTACCTACGATTTTCACATAAACGTTTCCATATCTTTCGAAGGACTCTGTATAACGTGGCAAAACCTTCAAAAGCTTCAAAAAAATGTAACCAATCCGAATTCGGTATAATATACAGGGGTTCCCATTTGAAAAATCATATGTTTGGTTTGTAACGGAGTTATGCAGCACTCTGTATAGTCCGATATAATTTCAAAATATGGACCTTCAGCACATCTACTATTTTTGTCAATAACATTTTTTGATATCTCTTAATATAACCCATATACCGAAGTTTGTCGTAAGATTGGTACACCCTGTATGTACTTATTGAATTTGTTGAACATTTAACCTACTCTTTTCGTAGAATAGCTTTTGAATATTTTTTTAAGTACCTGTTCTGCACAATTACCAAAATATTGTATACATGAGGATTTTTCATGATGAATTAAAACAATTTAATTTGCTTAAAAATTTATTATATTTGAACTAATGTTCAATTTGATAAAGCCACTGTGTTAGCGAAACGTGTTACATATTTAAATTGAGTATTAGTTGAAATATAATGAATATTTAAATAAATTAAATTGTTTTATTCAATCGTTATTGTCATATTATTGCAATTTTTTTATTTACATTTCGGTAAACTCCGATATTCTCAAAGTTTTGTATTAATTTTTGGATTCATTTGGTACGTTCGAAAAATGTTTCTTTTTTAACAAATGTTATTGTATGATCCATATTTTTTCTATCATCCTGGATTTTTTTTTCAAAGTGTTCTTTGTATTGCTCCTTTAATGCATATACAGTATATTTATATAGTGCGGCATTAAGTATACACTCACCTGCAAAAAAACTCGGCCACCTAAAATATTGCTGAAGTTCGTTGTCGAATAACTTTCGTAATTTTTCATCGATTTCAATTGTTTTCACGCCAAATTGTAGATAAATTCTTTGATATTAAAACAAACCACAGAAAATTTTTCCAAACATGTTGATAGCTTATTTATACAGGGTGGAAAAAAAAACCATGTATTTGTAGTCGAATTTCTTAAGACCCTAAGAAACAGTTCGGAGAATTTATAGAGTTTACGCTCACTTTATTACAAAGTCCGAAATCTTTCAGTTTATATTTCACCTTGATATCTTGATTTCTTTTGAAAATATATCTACGTATTCAAATAAAAATTTAATTTGTAATGTTTTAAATAGATGTGTTAAATAAATCAAGATATCAAAGTGAAATAAAAACCGGAAGATGGCGAAAAGGATGGTTTTTGTAATTATCTGAGCATAAAGTCCACAAATCTCCCGAAGTGTTCCACAGGGTAGTAAGAAATTGGACTACAAATACATGTTTTTTTTTCACCCCGTATAAATAAGCTTTCAACATTTTTAGAAGAATTTATCTATAATTTGATGTAGAAAAAATTGAAATCGATGGAAAATTACGTTCTTGGACAACGAACTTCAGCAAAATTTTAGGAGACCGAGTTTTTTTGCCGGTGAGTGTATTCATTTGAAATGCAATGCAACTTGGGACCTAAATATGACACCAATTAAGCAACATTTTAAAATTATTTTGCCTTCCAAAAAAGGGTGCCACAGAAATACATTTTTTTAGCGCAATGGTGGTGATATTTTGAACCATCACTGAGATCTAAATTACTGGTCAATTTTTTTCGACATACAAAAGTAATTTAAATCAAATTTTGAACATGAGCTTACTTAATATCCAGGAAAACATATTTGTTTTCAATAATACAGGGTATCCAAAATTGCATTCCAATTTTCAAAGTAAATTAAAAAAAATTGAATATATATGCATATATATTACTGCATATTTGGTAACAAATACTGGTATATCGAGATATTTTATAATTTGACACTACAGAATGCAACATTGAAACTTTTGCTACAAAACCAAAGTTGATCTATAATCTAAATGTTTGTATCACTTCCTTAAAACCGAACCGGAAAACAAAAAAGAACAAAGTTGATCCTTTCTTTAAGGCCAACTGGTAATCTGTCGATATAGCGCTTTTCCACAAAATCCAACTTTCTCATTCCTGCTCACGGCTGCTTATATCCTGTATATCCAGAACTTCTCGAATATTATGTTTGACTTTCGGCCCTATGAAATAGGTATGTGAACAGAAGCGTCACTTATTGATTTATCGAGGGTATAATGTATGACATTTATAAATACGATAAATTTATCTTTTATTAAAATTTTCTAATATGTATATAGCATTGGAGGAACTACAGTGCAAAATTTACCAGACGGGGAAAATTCATTTTTAATTTCTGAACATCTTGTAAAGTTTAATAACTGAATGATGTTTATTGCCACGATGTTTTCAATACCAATCTTTTCTGAAACAATTTGTTTTTTGGAACATCCCGATATCTGCATTATCAAAATACTGGGTGATCATTTGAATTCAGACACATTTAAAGAGCCCATGACTTGGAAAGCGATTAATATATCGAGAAGCGATTTTAACTGAATGGCTTCAGGAATTAACAATTTTTTTTTCACGCTGTTGCCAATTTAGGAATTTTTCCCTAGACTACAGGAATAACCTGGGTTTTATGGAGATCAGACACTTTAAATGAAACATAATTTAAATATACAGTGCGACCCATTTTGTTTGTATGCACCCCTGTAAAATCCGCATTTCTCAACCAATTTTGATTTAATTTCAGATTGAGCATCAGAAACAGTATTTATGCAAAATTTTTCATAGCTCAATTACCATTTTCAAGACCCTTTCTTTGCCAAAAAAGACGAAAGTACATTAGGTGTTTTTTTCTCAAATATGACTAATGTACTTTCGTCTTTTTAGGCAAAGACAAATTAACATGGAGGGCCTTGAAAATAGTAAATAAGCTATGAAAATGTGTACCAAAATACTGTTTTTCTAATTTTGACATATAAAGTGACACTTTTTAAAACTGATTGACATTATGAAACGTCTTACTTTTTGTAACTAGTTGCATAAAGTAAAATTTTATGCAATTGGTGACGAAAAATGTATTTCAAAATTAGTGAAAAAAGAATTATTATATTTATTAAACTGTTATATACAAGTTAAAAACTTAGATGTTTCACCAAATATTTCTTGCGCTATAAGTTTTTTATTATTCATGGAATTTTCAACATATCCCTCCGCAACAGAGGTAGATTTCCAACCTCCATGCCTCTTTAATTTTAAAATATCAGCGCCACTGTGTGCCAGGAAAGTGGCAGAGCTTCTTCTGAAGCAGTGGCCAGTATATAGAACAGGATTTGAAAGACCAAGAAATTGTGCAATAACTTTTGGCAGACTGCTAAATGTGTTAATTCCCACACGATTTCTGGTACATTTTCCATTCGCATATTTTACAAAAAATCTGTTGTGTTTAAGAACCTGTAGACGCAACTTAATATATTTTCTTAATATTTCAACAAGATTCGTATTTTCAATGTCTCCAGTGGTAATTGCAAACTGCCGTATAACTTTTGTTTTTGAAGGTGGGATATCAACACGAAAATGGCTTCCTTCGTCTATAACTGGAAGAAATGTTAATTCTGCTTTTCTGCATGCTCCTGCCATTCCAATTATCATTGCAACCTTAGCCATTAAGTATTCATTGTCATCAGCTTCCACTAAAAATTTGGCAAAATCTTCTTTAATAAAAACTTTTGACTTTTTAGCACTGTACCCGTCCGCTTGCCTTTTAATATATGCTACCAAATTTGAATATTTTTTAATATCAATATTCCTTTTCAGATTTAGTTCAGACCTTAACATTGAGTAAAGTGTCCATAATGTGGAAACTTTTAGATCTTTTTTACCCTCAAAATATGCAAGTAAAACTTTCTTATTAACATGTTTAATTTTCTTCTCATCACACCACGTAACAAATTTTTCGTATTCCAAATCATAAACTGCCTTTGACTTTTTGGGAATTACTGATAATAGAGCATTACCTGCTGCCTCTTCAATATCGCTTGGTAGGTCTTCAGAACTTGAATCACTCATTTTTAAAAAATAAAACAAAAAATTTATCAATCTCGCTAAAAACCTTCCGTCTAGACTTTTTTACAAATTGTCAAACTGACAACTAACATGAAGTAACAGCAACAAACTAAATTTATGTTTTCCAAATATTTATCAATCATATTAAATTTTATTTTTTTATTACTTTCATCAAAATAAGAAAAAATCTTGTATGCAATACGTTACGAAATTAAATTTTGTGTAACTTGTGAGTTTTTGCGAAACTCACTTCGTTCGTTCCGCAAAAATCTCACGCGTTACACAAAATTAGGCATTTCGTAACTGATGGCATAAATAGCTATTTTGATACTAAATTTAACAAAAAAATTTAATCAAAATCGGTTGGAGAATGCGGACTTTACAGTGGTGCTTCCAAATAAAATGGGTCACTCTGTATATAATTTAAATGAAACAAACCTATTTAGCATGTCGAAGGTGAAAGAGCATCATGTCATATCTAAATTAAATGAACTTCACGTCAATTTTAATTTTTCATTTTATTTTTAATAAAAAAACTTCTTTTTTCGATTGACATTGACGTCAGTTTTAGTGACATTTACTGTTACTTTTAGTTTTAAAATAAAATAGCTAGAATAAGTAGGTATCTCATAGATCTTTTTTGTTGGGAAGAACATAGAAATGTCTTCCGTCGCAATAATTTGATTGAATATTGTCCTGCTTAGGGCGAGTTGTACCAAACACCTAAACTCGGTTTAATGATAACTGATGTTTAGACTGTGACTGATTGATGTATTTATTATTAACAATTACATCAGTCTAAACCGAGTTCAGGTGCTTGGTACAACTCGCCCTTAAAGATACAACAGTTTCTTCTTCACATTTAGCAAGGTAAAATTTGGAATAGATGTCCATGACAGTATGAAATACGAATTCCAAATAAAATTTAAATGAATCTTTTCTAGCCAAGTGCATTTTTGCAAAATTTCTTAAGAAATTGGGTAGAAAAGTAACTTTGTTCAATTGTATTTCGGTCATCGTAACTTAATCCATAAATGTATCATAAAAATTATATCTTTAGTATGTTCCTTGTGGTATATTCATTATATTTTTCAATATTTATTTTGAGAAACCAAACCACAATCTTTTTTATATTTCTTAATTCAAAGTTGAGATGAACTTCATACAAAGTTTTACTTCTTTAGTCATTTGTCGAGGGTAGTTACCATTATTAATTAACCACGAATATTCCAACAACACAGACTATTATTTCCCATTTTATTAATGCAGTGTATGCATTTTACCAACTTTCTAAATGTGCATTAGGAAAATGTACTGGTCCGTTAGCTTAGCTTACGAGGAAATTATTAGTGATATTTCCACATGCCATCCCTACAAACCTTACTTCCGAGCAATACTGCAAATCTTCCACTTTTAAAACAAACATATATACAGGATGTTTCTCGACCATCGAAATTTATTCGTCTGGTTCATAATTCTCTAATACTTCTGCTTCTTTTTTTTCTTAATTATCTAATAGTTCTGCTTCTTCTTGTTCTTCTTTTTTTTAATTATCTAATACTTCTGCTTCTTCTTGCTCTAATTCTCTAATAATTCTTCTTCTTCTTGCTCTTCTCCTTCTCAATTCTCTAATACTTCTGCTTCTTCTTGTTGTTCTTAATTTTCCAATACTTCTGCTTCATCTTGTTTTCCTTCATTCTCCAATACTTCTGCTTCATCTTGTTTTTCTTCATTCTCCAATACTTCTGCTTGTTCTTGTTCTTTTTCTTCTTATTTCTCTAATACTTCCTCTTCTTTTTGTTCTTTGTCTTCATCCTGGGTGCATGTACATTGCCTCAATAGTGATACTAGCTCAACTTTTTTGTAACCACATTCACCACTTTTTACAGTTGCAAAGAATTGTGTTTAGCAGTTTTTCCGGTCTGATAACCAAGCCAGACGTGAACTTGATAGCATTCCCGAAAAAGATGTTGATGTGCAGCCGCTGAGGTTGGAGGAAGGCAAGCTAATTGCACTTGTTTTTTATTTCGAGTATTTTTCGCCCTCCTTAATGTACGTATATGTGTTTGAATATATTTTGGTTACCATCCAGATTACCGTCAAAATGTTTATCAAGTATATTAGTTGTCACAAGGAAACTAAAGGTTGAAATTCCTAGTGAAAATAGCGATAGGGACACTTCATTCAGATTTTCCGGAATTTCTTGTGGAGTTTTAATATGGAAATTGAAATTTTTGTTTGTACGCCGACCGTTTTTCTGCTTATTTTAGATTGTATGAAGATAAAAGGGAGCTGGAAATGTGCAGATGTGAGATTGTACGAAGGAGATAAGTAAATTGTGAAAAGTATAGGCTTTTATGTTTATTTTAAAATATTCTGAAAAGGACAATTACGAAAAAAAAATTTTTATTATAAAAGCCTACTCAAGCTTTTTCTTGCGGCCGGGAGAAATAACTATCTGTATACAGAAGAAAAATTAGGCTATTTTAGCTTTGATAGTTTGTTGGCTTACTAAAAAAAATTATTAAACTGGATCTTTAATGAGTCATAGAAAGCAGAGTAAGTAATATTAATACTCATTGATATTGATTTTTTTGTGGGAACTAGAGTAGCAAGCATAGAGAAATAATATAATGTCGTTTCTGTAGTAACGTTTCGGTGAGTCTCAGTTAAATATTTCATTGTCATATCGAAAAGGAAAGAGTGTTTGACAAAGATTTTACTTTCTCAGTATAGGTAAACTGTCAACTTATCAACAACTGACAGAATAGAAAACAATCCACATTATTTACCGATTTAAAACAATCCACATTATTTACCGATTTTGTCTAATTATTGGCGTTTTTAGGCAATTTTTAGGTATTTTTGATAAAATTCATGTGCGTAGCAGGTTTTGTTTAATATACAAATACGTCTCATAATTAGTTAGTTTAGATTTTTGATAAATACATATTTAGGTAATTTAAAAAAGTACCAATATTTCAAGTGTAATAAATTATTAATTTTAAAAGTTCACCCTGTATTCAAAAATATGCAAATATTCAGGGTGTTTCATTAAAAAAAACAACACCGACTATGGCATACTTGCGTGAATCACCCTGTACATTTACATTTATGTTTACATAACGCACAACTCAATTCAAAAGTTGACGTGTCTCGGCATTTTTTATAATTTTCTAAAATAATGACATAAAGAATTTTATCCCATAAGTGGTTTCCACACTGTATGATTTAATAATGATAGTTTATTGATATTTTTATATCAGTCTTTATACCTCCATTCTGACGATGCCGACATCGTGAAAAGGCGTCCGCTATTGAATCGAAGAAAAATTGATAAAGGGAAAACGACAGCTTACAATAGTTTTATACAAACTCTGCACTTTTATAGCGCCTCTCTCAAGCACATGTCGCTTTATTACAACGACTTTGTAAAGTTTATTTTTACATAATTTAAGAAATGCGTTTAAAACGCCGATGCTCCTTAACGACCTTCAAAACATCGAAAACACCTGTTCCTTTAATACTCCTTAGCGTATATAGACCGTATTACATCATAAACTATACCATGTGTACTATTTAAATGAATAAATAAATAAATAATTGTTGATATCTAATTTACAAACGGCATAAATGAAGTTATCGTTTCTTTATCGTCTGTTTTATTGTTTTCACTTTTGCTATTTTCATCTACTCCTACTTTTCTCCTTTTTCCCTCATTCTACTTTTTTCAAGCTAATTCCACAATTTTCCTGTTTTCATTTCGTTAATTTGTCCTTTTCTTTTCTTTTGTTTCCCATAGTTTTATTTTGTCAGCTGCTCCTTTTTCTTCCTACTTTTTGCAATTTGTCTCTGTTTTTAGTTATTGCATTTTTTTTTATTTCACTCATCACTCTTTCCCTCTATTTTGTCTGCTCTGCTTGATTTGTGCTGTAATGTTCTTCTAAATCCACGTTTGATTCTTTTTTCTAAATTTCATTCTCAGCCTCTTCCTTCCTCTATTCCTTTCACTCCTTATTTCGCTCTATATATTTTTGATTGATCCTATTATTTTTTCTGTCTAGTCCTTTCATTTTCTTCGCTGTCTCTTTGCTCCAATACTAGTCCTCTTTCATATGTTCTCCTATCCATATCCTTTTTATCTTCAATCCTCTTTCTTTTCCTCTTCCATGTTTATCTCCTTTCATTTTTTCCCCATTTTATATTAATCTTTCTTTTTCATTATTTCACATCATTTCTGTTCCTCTTCCTCCTCTACATCTACCCATTCCTTTTATAATCGTGCAAAGTCTTGATATTTCTCCACCTTATTATCCTCCATTTCGAAACGTTTACTGTTTATCTTCAAAAAAAGGGTCCAACGATTTGAGTATTTTCCTTTTTTTACCCGACCACGACGAAGCAAAAAAGGAGGGTTGTGATAATGTCCAAAGTCCATAAGTTACTTTTGTTTAGAATTATTTGTTTTGTTTGGAAAGGCTATCCTCTAAACATAACTATGAATACGCATCTAATACTTACTTGTGGCTTGTTTATTTAATAAATATTGAAAGATTTGCAGGGAATATTTTCTTTTTTCATACTCTTTTCAGTTGTCGGGTTTTACTTTTTGAACTTACTTTTTACTGTTAGCTCCTTGTTAGCGGTTACTCTCAATTTAATTTATTAATGAAACGACTGCTCTGTACAGTTTTTCCACTAAAAGAAACAGACTGTTTTTAATATTTAATTCGTATTATTAATCCTTGCGTGTAGCATTTCGAACGCCACTGTTGTTCAGGTCGCCGGAAACATTAGAGAATCGCCATTATCCAATTAACAAAGACGTATAGTTCCCAGTTACACTGTAACAGCTTAATTATTATTCCCCGCTGTAAGTTGCCGTAGAAATTTATAGGACAACCGGTAGAAAATTAAAAATAAAACTAGACGCTGGGCTTACAGAGACTAAGACAAAGATTCGAGGAGAAGAAGAATAAGAAGAAACGAAGACTATCATTCGTGATCGTTGACTATCCAGAGAGCTTTGTAATTTTGAGATTTATGATATTTAGAAATACTAGCAGTTGTTTATTTATTAAATTGTTTATTTATTTCCTAGAAGAAATATTGTGGTGGTATGAGGTTAGGGTCGTAAATAAGGTTTAATAATTAACTCATGTTTATGAGGATTAGATTCAGTAAGAAAACAGTATTTGTATATTTTGCATTTATCTACAATTAAAAAATGATAACTGTGAAATATTTATGTACTCTTAATTATAAAAAATACTATTTATTTCTGATGTCAAGATAATTGTATCATACTATTATATCCCAATCCCGTTTAACTTGGGACTGTAATTCATTGTCTGTCGGGGCACATAGCCTGAGAAGTAGATGTTTGTTCTTAGTCAACGGTCTACTCTTTGAAAAGTTATTTTCAAATTTGTAAAGCGTTATCATAGTATGATACTCTTATCTTGACATTTATTGATAACACGCCTTTAGTGATGTGGGCCGGGTAAATACCCAGTGGGTAGGTAAATATAAATTGGGTATTTACCCGGGTATTTGCCCCAGGCCCGGGTAAATACCCAAAAACTGGGTATTTATAATTTTTATTGAAATGCAATTATTACCCTGCAATTATTACCCTGTAAGGATAGTAAAATGATGATAAAATGTGTTAAACAAAATATCATATGGTCACTACTAGCATTTTACTTCTGGGTATAATCGCCATAAATACCCAGGTCTGAGCATAAAGCATAATCGGCATAAATACCCTGGTCGCATGGTTGCACTGGTCCTGACTACTTATGATTTTTTAATTTCTATGATAGATAGATGAATTTATTTTATTGAAAGTGAAGAAAAATAATTTGTAAAGTAATAATTATTATTTAGAAAGACAGGAAAATTTAACCTAGTAGTGGCCTATGGCCTATGTGTAAACAACTTAAGAAAATAATTAAAATTCAATCTGTAGGATGGCAGGATTTAATAAAATTTTTGTTCTAGATCTTTTGTTGGTATCAATGGTATCAAAAAACTAATTTCATAAATTTGTGATACAAAACATTTGAATCTACAGCACAATAAATCTTTCAAAATTATATTAAGTTAGACCAAAAAACAGGAGATACATTTTTTTAGTAGGTTTATCCAAATATATTATTGTTTCCAACTAAGCGGTAAAGGTACTAGCAAAGCTTCAAGTTACTGTAAAAGGTGTTATAGACTATCCTAATTTATCATGTAATGATAACAATAACATATTAAGGGCCGGTTTTACAAGAGAGATTTATACTAGGTATAGTTATTCTGGGTATAAAGTTATACCAAAATTTATACCTAGAATAAAACTAGTTGGTTTTACGATGCTTTTTTACACCGGTATAGCAATTTTTGGGTATTTACCCCGAGTTTTAAATACCCGGGTATTTTACATCACTACACGCCTCACTTAAATATGACAATTGTTACAGGAAACTGAAATTAAGCAAAAAAAAAACAATTTACCTCGAGATAATTGGATACTCCTTTCCTAATTTCTACAATTTCTACTCGTAGACTTGAAGAGATAGTCCCTGTCTTCTTCTCTATAAGTAAATTCCATTGTAACCGTTCTATGGATTAATATTTCATTGAATTTACTGACGATGAGATTTAAATATCGAAATACTTATCAAAATAATTCAGAATTTTCAAGTATTATTACAGTTTCCTGGAATATTGTCACATTCAATAAAGCTCGTTAATCTTAATCTTGAACTGAAGAGGACACCGAAATCACAATCAATTCATGTCTTCCAGTAATGGAAGTGTCATAAGCAAATCCCAGGGTTCTGAGTCCGTCATTCTTAATGAGTTCTTATAGCCCATTCACTGCCAAATTTCACAATAAAGAAGACAGGACTCCTTCTGTGGCTATCTCTGTGATGTCCATAGAGCAATTTTATTAAGTTCTTGAAACTAATCGGTCTTAGTGGCGCCGTTTCCTGTCCAATTTTCCCTTGCTTCGGTAAGAATAATACCTTAATATTTCTCCATGCCTTCAGTATACACCCATAGACCAGACTGCTTCTAAATCTGCTGTACAGGACCTTTGTACCCTTTCGCAGCTGTGATGTATAAATTCGGTCGGTTTAAGTTTGGTTCATCAGTTCGAGAGCTTCCGATGAGACAGAAGATTGGTTGAAACATTTTAATTTCTATGCTGGACACAGAAGTTGGTTAACTAGATTTATCTGCGCTAGCATGAAGTTTATCTTTCACCTATGAACTAATGAGTCGTCGAGTAGATGATTTCCAGATTACAGATACTACCATCACATTTAGTCATAAATAATTTTCCATACCTGCACCATTTTTGCGAACATCCATTTATATCATAGTATTTTTCATTTCTTATAAATCCGTTTATACCCACAGTAAAGTGTCCTGTGAGTATTTTTCCCTTTTTTCCATTCACACGGCTTATTTTAAAATCTTGAAAAACTTACGACAGTAAACAGCCTAAAAGGGTGAGAATATGACTTATCCTTCCAAGTACATATCGAGGGAATATAGTGTTTGGTTCGTATGCTATGGCCCTTGAGTGTCTGAAGGGTTGTTTGCACTTTGTATTGGAAGGGACCAAAATTTCGAATATCGAACAATTTAGAACTTATGAAATTATACGGGGATTTTAAAACTTGTATTGTTTAACCAGATAACTTTGCAAAATTAGAAAACGGAAAATGAGATGAGGAGACCTACAGCCAAAAAACGATAATTGTTTGTTTACAAGTCACAGCAATATGGGGAAAACATAATCGAAGAACATGTTTATTTTGCATAAAATGTACCATAAAGCGGCGTTGAGCTGCAATCTTCGATCATTGAACATACTAGATGAATAACCCGCTAAACTGACAACATCTAAATCGATTTTTTAATTCCAAAACAAAGATAGTAATAATACAAACAGCAAATGCCAAAGATTCCAATAAAGTGCTGAGCAGTGTGAGTACCAAAATTTAATGAAAATATTCATCTTGGATTTATTTAGCTATATAGCTATATAGCTTATATAGCTACACATTGTTTATTTTCTTCTTTAATCCGGATCTGGATAATATTGTTATCTACTGATGCGTTAGCTATATATTATCTTCTTGGCACTCTAAGACTAGACTTAATGCAACACGTTGTCTGTTCAAGGCCAATAGAGCTTGTCTGCTATTAGTGCAGATTGTTATGTTTTTGCCAGAAATTCTATTCTGGTTAGTTCTTTTCTGGAGATACTGCCTTCTTTCTTAGGAGGGCAGAATAGAGCTTGTCTGCTATTAGTGCAGATTGTTATGTTTTTGCCAGAAATTCTATTCTGGTTAGTTCTTTTGTGGAAATTGAGATATCAATTTTCCCATCCCCCACTTAATTCTTAGGCTTAGTGATCTGGAAGACTCCACATCCTATTGGATTTGCAGCTTCTGACTCCGAGTTCTGTTTTATTTGTATTGTGTAGGGCTTGTTGAACCACAAACACTGCAGCAGAGGAAGTACAGTAAACGCTACTGGCCATAGTCTTAGTCTCAATCGACCCACTACTACTTCTGGGCTCACACCAGCTGTGCACAATCGTAAAAAGGCCATCAACACAACCTCTGACAAGTCCAGAAAGGTCAAACTAGTGAGTAATTCCATTGCCACGTTTGGTGTTGTTCTTAAGGCTTCTGTGATGCTTAAACAAGCCGTTGCTTGTAGAATCTTCGGTCCCCATACAATGGCTCCGTACCTTAACATAGGTCTTATGATTGCAGTGTAGATCCAGGTAACCACACGGGGTGAAGGACTCCATGTGCATCCTACTGTTCTCCGACATTACTCATAAGCCACGTATAGACTGGTAGATGCTTTTGAAGATTTCGGAGGGTTTTAAGCCCGATAACCTTCTTTTCCTGGTGGAAAGAACCATATCTTCTTGGGATTGATAGACAGCGAGTGTTCCTTACACCATGCTTCTATTAATTTGAGCTCATCCCGCGCTCTATCGCATAGAGTGTTTTCAAATCCGGTGTGCAAACTTATGTCATCTGCCTATGCTGTTGTGTAGAATCCATTATGGCTAAAGTGATTAACCGGGGTATCCAGGACTATGCTAATTGTGGACATCCCCTCATGAGCAGTACTCTCACTATTATGTCTTTTATATTGATACTTCCAACCTTTGTAGATATTTAGAAATCGCAGAAGATATTTGAGCAGAAGATATTTGAGGATTGTTCTTCCAATTCTGTCCTGATTAATTTTGAGCCGATATTTCCACTAACATTTATCTAATTTTTCAATTACTCTATCAAGCTGTTTGCTATTCAAACTAAAACAACTCACTGTGTATACCTGCCATAAGTTTCTGTAGTAATAGGTTAATGCTGATTCAGATACCCTAATCCGTTCCCTTAATGTCTCTTCAATGAGTCTGAAAAGGCTAGGAAAGCCTATAGCGACTCATTCCCTCGTAAAGTAGGATAATGAACTTCAACCCTTCCTTCACCCTTTTATGAACTACGAGCTCTCTACTAGGTACTTACAAGCGAATAATAATCGCCTTTTTTCTCTCTTTGTGTGAAATTTTAAAAATATGAATAATACGCGAGCATGCATAAACACCGATAATGATCGTCGGTATGGCACGAATAGAAACACATAAACTTTTGTTATGGATGATGCACTAGAATCGTATTTTTTAGGATAAGTGCGTGAGTAAAAAATATATCACTTAGTCAGAACACAAATCACCTGAGATATATCAGTGAAATTCAGTGTTAATGGCGGCGGAAATAAATATCAATAATGTTGTCATGAGACATGCACCATGTTTTATAATATTTGAAAAAAAATGTAGTGATAGATGGTATAAGTTGTTTCTTTTGATCTCAACATTTGGAAATAAGAGATAACCTGGAGGAGAGTAGAATACAAAATCTCAACTTAAAAAAAAGTAGCAAACTAGGTATTTTGTGATAAAAATAAATGAAAAAAAACACATAAGCATAGAGTTAACAGAAAGAGTCAAATCAGGAATCAGAGCGTCCTAAAATTATCAAGAAAACATTGTTGTATTTTGTGTAAAAATTTTTATTTAAAATTGCAAAGCGCTTTCGGCTATCAAGCCATCTTCAGTGCTATACCTGCAAGTAAGTAATAATATAGTTGGAAAATTTTTAAAAAAGAAATTAGTAAAGAATTACTTACTCGTCAGATATGATACAAGATACCTAGACAACACATTAACGTCACAATGATAAAATTACATTAATTTTAAAATTTTAAATTATCCCCTGATTGGGGTTAAACTGTCTTCAAATTTTGAACATTTTTAATTTTAACTATAATCTTCAGCTATTACACGAACACGTGTTAGTAAACCGAAAATCGAAGTGACACTACTTCAATAATGTAATTTTTCTCGAGTGATAGGTCGCGCTTGCGCGTAATCTAAACATCAACTGTTTAAATTGTTTCATTCAAAGATTAGGGTTAACGTTTATAATACATTTAAAAGGTTCATTATTATTATATTTTAATCAGGATTAATCACAGACCTGCTAATTTTCCATTTCTTTCAACGTAATGTTTTAGAAGGACATTAACAATACCAAAAAGGTTATTTTCTCGGTTATAATATTAACTCTACTTTCAAACAATTGAAAATTGTGTAAAACATCATTGAAAATAACTAAACGATGTTTACATAAAAAATATGAAAAATTCAAACTAATCCTGCCTATTTGGTAGTTTCAATAATATTTTTAATTTTGACTTCCTTGGCACATTATTCTCTTTACCGTAAAAAATTCTAATTAAACCTTGTATTTACATTGTCACTGTGATAAAAAAAATTATCTCCACAATCACGAAAAGTTTTTCAATAGTTCATCAGCGCTACGGTGATGGCTGATGACATATGTTATACGCACCGTTGCCACCTCGTCTCAGAGACAAGAGACAAATGTTCACAATTACCGTAAGTTACTGATAGCATCGGCTCAAATAATGACAGAGTGTATTATTTAAAAAGAGACAGAAGGACAGATATAAAAGTATATGTGCCGAAAGAAATAGTTATAATGTAGGGTACGTTAAGTTACATTCAGTGACGGTTATTATCTCAACAAGCGATAGATAGTGAGCTTCGTTTTTCTAATGGGAATTTATTCGAAAAAAAGCTTTTTTTAAGAAACCGAAAGTTGATTTTAATGAAGAGCGGTAGCAGATTGATACGTTAAATGGCGTTTCAATGGTTCGCCGTTCCAAATTAGAAACATTCTGAAAAGTAATCAATATCTCATTTGTGCAGTTTTTTTTCATTAAGTAACAATAAAATGTATAAAACTTGCTACCGCTGGTAATATCAGGAGCGTTTGCCTAATGACTGAAAAACTAACCAACATTACTTGCATACATTGATAGAAAATATTATTTAACGAGCCTAGAAAGACTGTTGTTATTTACAGTTTTTTTAAAAATTCGACGGAATATCTTGAAAATCAAGCGTCGAAAGGAAAATTGTGTAGACAAAAACATTATTTAGCAAATATTCATTAGGTACATCAAATACCTGGTGAGCTGAAACTCAAGTAGATTATTCTCTCAGTAATTTTAAATAGATCACCTTGTATTTTATATCATTTTCGAAAATAATTAATTTAATGTACCTCTACTTGTATCAAAAATTTCCCATGTACCTTTGTATGTATGTATTTTTTGAGGAGAGTTTCCGGAACTGGTAGCTCCCTTAGTCCTATTTCCCGGAGGAATTTTTAGGTATCTGTAGGCTTCAACAACATTCACCTAGAATGTTCCTCTTCTATCCAGTAATCTCCCAGTTGCTGTGTCCTAGGATTCTGAAATGCTGTGAATGAAAGTATGTGGATGGAGGTTTCTTCTTCACTATTTTAAGCCTTTTCAGGTGCTCATCCAGACGACGATGTCCCGTTAGAATCCTTGTTAAAACTCATAGTACATTTTTACTTTTGTCAACCAGAAGTATCTTTGTTTGTCTAAGACCTACTAGATCTTTCCACTGGTCAGATCTTCTCTTTTTCTCTGGTAGTACAGATATGGAGACAATGTCTTTGCTCGTCCTCGACTCTGCTACTCTTGTGGTGAGCAGCTCCGACATCAATTTGGATGTTGTGCTGTCTACACCTCTTCTGTTTAAAAGCATTTTCCATACCTGGAGTTATAGTATGTAATAGTCTACCAGATGTTAGTTTGCAGTTGACGGTTTCCAAAAAACTACACTTGAGAAGAAATCAGAAGCAACATGCCAAAAAACAACACTAAAATGCAGTGGGTCTTTATCTGGTAAACTATTAATTAGAAAAATTATTAATTTTATTTGATAAATAAATAGATTTTCGAACATTACTCGTTTTTTCTGTATCTCTAAGAATATCATTCAAGGTACTATAATTTCTTGTCTTACATCGGAAAAAATAGAGTTCCACAGCATCAATCCACTAGCCAACACTTAATATGTCATAAATTTACTTTAATTATTTCCGAAACAACAGTTAACAAACACTTTTATCAAGTTTTCTACTAGATTAGTCAATTTATTTTTATTAGACGGTTCTTAATAAAAGACATTTATCTCGTTTAATCGTGCGATGAAAGAAAAAACGCATGGCCAACTGCAAACTGATCGCAGAGACGGATTTGACAAAACCTTTCTACTTCAGTGAATATTTTACAATGTAATTGTTGAGCATTTTATCCAGCATCGGCATTCATACGTATCAAAACTGGTTACAATAAAAAACGTTTATGGAACGAAAGATATTAAGATATTAAGTCTAAAAATATGATTACTAATAATATATAGAACAAAACTATTGCATTTTGTCTCCACTTTTAACGGCAATCATCTAAATACGACCTGCAAGCGCCAAACGTAATGACGAGCGATCGCGCAGGTATAAACTCTCCCAATTAAATTACTATTGGATAAGCCCCTTGAAGGTCAGTGTCGTGCAAAAATTATTCAGACAATGTCAAACGCCAACAGAATTGGAGGACAACTAATGATACGCCTCTGTACATACATTTATATGTCTTGCAAGAGCTGTAGTAGGAGGTAACATTCAAAATGTGTTTGTACGCATGGAGGCGGGCTCGCCATCTCGTTTGGCGCTTGCAGTAACCTTCTTAAAATAATTTCACCTGTAATGAAACCTAACAACATTCGAGTGACAAGGCAATTGAAAACTTTATTCCCAGAATAACTATACCTAGTATAAATCTCTCTTGTAAAACCGGCCCTTAATGAGGAACCTAACCCAACCTTACTATTTTTTTTATTCAATAATATCAAGTGGCATCTAAATAATCAAATCCTTCTTGAAATCAATATTAACTTGGAAAACATAGTTTAAATTTAAACCATCTCTATAGCACAGAGCCGTGCCCGCCGAAACATTGCTTTTGCATATTGCCGCCCTTCAATTTTTCATTTCATTTTAAGAATAAAAAACTACTCTCTCGTATCATTGAAAGTACGTTGAAATTTGAAAATCATAAAATGTTTTTAATAGATTGATATTTAGAGAAATTGGGGAAGGCCGGTCACAACAGTGATGCCAATTTCAGGAATTTTGAGGGACACATATCAAGGGATTTTTTAAACTGCACCAGAAAATTATTATAGGCATTTTTATCTGATTAACAATGACTCCATTGGAATAATTTCTATGAAATAATGCGTAATTTTATTTGAGAGTTCTAATCGATAATAAAGTTTGGATTAAAATTTATAATTGGTGTAGAAGCTATATTATTAAGTCTGTTCGACTTTTAAAATTTTACATGATCTGAGTTTAAACCGGTGTGAGCCAGATTAATTATCCTGTGCCATGAAATTTATATCAAATTTTGTATATTCATGGCGATTACAAGAATTGTGAGATATCTTTGAAGGTAAGGAAATAAATGATAATTACATTCAAGCAAGTGAAATGTACCTCAAACATACACATTTCTCAATTAAACCTGTCAGATATACTCCAAGAACTCCAAAAAACTACCATGGGGAAAGCATTAATGAGCACACTTGAGCATATACAAGGCTATCTTGTGGATAGTACCTTTTGTAATGTTTTGCAAGCAGAAAAATGGGTCATTTGTTTGGAAAATTCATTTCTATGTAATTCTTTAATTTTAAGAGTTGAAATTTTGTATACATTTTGTATTTTTTGCGACAATTATCTAGACGCCAGGCGTTGGCTAACGCAATTTTTTTATGTATAATTTCATACGTTATGTATATGGTCCACAATCCGTTTTCTACTAGTAGTCTTAGCTATAGCTTGGCCTATTTCTATTATTTACGTTCTTAAAATCTGTGTTCTACTGCTGTTAGCTCTTTGTGACATTTTTATCTTCCGTCATGTTGAGAATATTGTTGACACAAACAAAATTCCACTCAGTACACCAAATAAATCAGAATTAACCGAAAATACACAGAAAACACGTTTCAGCATTCGAGTAAACAAGGGAAAATTGGCTGTTTTAATGGTATACCTTCGTTAGTTGTCGCCTGGACGCACGCGCTTTCCAAAATCATACTTTTTGACGTAGTAAACCACCACTACGTTTGAAAAAGCTTCAAATAATTCAAATTTTCCAGCATGTTAGATTGATTTTTTGTGAGAAAAAAATTAAGTAACTAATATCCTCAGAGATCTCCAATTTTCTTTAAATAAAAATCAGAAATATTAGGATTTTCAAATTTCAGTTACGCCCTCTAGCGACCTACTATCTTCTAAATAATATAGTGGTTTTCCTCGAGAATACTTGTTTTTTTTTTGTTCAAAGCTGTATCAAAGAATACCTACACCAGCTTAACAAGAAGCGAAGCCCCACGCAATCTCTTTGATGTTTTGGTTACCAAAATGTATGACTTTGAGGGACCAACGTTAACAGATAAATTGCACTGAGAAAATCATGACATTTTCAAATAACGGCGTTATAATTGGTCGACAAAGTGAAGTATGACAAGTCTCTTATTATAAAAATGGCTCCTTTCAGACATGCGCATATAAAAAGGGATTGGAAGCTTCTCTTCTTGTTGAGCTGGTGTAATCTTTGGCTGTGCTACAATCCAATCCCGAAATATGGTCTTCTCAAAGAAAATCTCTTTTGTAGTATTGTTACTCCCCTGGTTGGTACGGACCTGTACGCCATATCCAAAGCAAACAAATTAATTAATCGGTGAAATGTACAAATGCTTAATTACTCTATGTCCTGATGC
Source organism: Galerucella pusilla (assembly GCA_910591695.1). Lineage (NCBI taxonomy): Eukaryota > Metazoa > Arthropoda > Insecta > Coleoptera > Chrysomelidae > Galerucella > Galerucella pusilla. The sequence goes on along the minus strand of CAJUYI010003162.1, from coordinate 703 downwards.
TCACAAACGTAGTATATGTCCAATCTATTCGTATATAAACCCGTTGAATGTAAATAAACATGTCTGTAAATATGCGGGTAGTATGCGAAACATTGTAGCCTTCTGACGATACCCCCTGTCTACGCTCCGGCTTATGGTAGATTTGTTGAAAAGTGTCGACTGTCGTAGTTAATAGACTGATGAGTGATTTCGAGTGCGAACCGTTAATACAGACCGTGTCCATTCTAATTAAATTTACCGACTCGTTCTGTTTTTTAATGAAGAATATTTCAGTAGAAAATTGATTTTTTCTTTGCAAACAGCTACCAGATGGCGAAATAAACCACAATATTACTATAGTTCACTAGAAAGGTAGTTTTTAAGGTAGTGTCTAGTGAAGATCAGTACCCGCGGAATTGAATATTTGGGCCGGTACAATTTGATTGTACCAAGTTTTTCTTGGTCTGCCCCTTTTTTATTTTTTCCAATTTTTGCTTTCCATATCCTCTTTACTGGTCTTCGTTCATCCATAGGTTGTAAATGTCCTCACCATTGTAGTTGTCTTGCTTCTATAAATTCTAAGGTTGATTGTATACCCAGGCCTTTTCTATGTTTTTCATTGTATTTCCTTTTGTTACACCTCTTATTCTTCTTAAATATTTCATCTCTGTCGCCTGTATTTTACTTTTTTGTTGTCCTGTTAACACCCATGTTTCATATCCAT
>CAJUYI010003161.1:20665-45795 GCA_910591695.1 Galerucella pusilla | reverse complement strand
CCTTTCGTCTTATGATGGCCTTTTCGTCCTCATCGATCGGTATTGTAGCAAGCTTTTTCGTAACAACCTGAATAGTCCGGTCTATTTACACATTCAAGGTTACATAAATTCCCAACCAGCTGAAAATTGGCATAGTTGTTCTAAATATCATTATAAAGGAAACCTCAAAAGTCCTCATCGATCCGAGGTGTGCTAAAAATTTGGCACGGGGTCAAAGGTCAAAAAAATTAGTATTTTGCGATTTTTAGCGAAACGGTGAGTTTTTTCGCAAAATTACTCCAGTACAAAATTGTAGATCACAAAATTCTTTACAAAAAATGTATGAATAATTTTTTTTCCAAAAGCCACCATTTTGGAGATATAACGCTTTGAAAAGTTGGATCAGTCGTAATCCCCTTATTTTGCACACTGCTGAGATTTTGTATGTTTTAAAACTGTTGGAAAATAATATTGTACATAATAGTTGGTAGAAATAACGGCGGAGTAATAAAAAATGAAATAGTTAAAATATAAAGCTACTCGTCTGATTCATAATTTTCTAAGATTACTGTTTCTTCTTCTTGATCTTCTTCTCGTTCTTCTTCCTGTTCGTCCTCTTGTTCTTCTTCTTCTTCCATTTCACACGTAAACTGTCCCGGTAGCGATTCCTGATGGGTATCGAATGAATCTTCGAGAGTTGGTGACTCAACATTCGAGCATGATAGGCCTTGACAGTGTGTGCATGCCAGATAACAAAACAGTCCAACTTTTTTGCAACTACATTTTGCACTACATCCTTTTTTGCAGTTGCAAAATATTTTGTTGAGAAGTTTCTCAGGTGCTGGTGGAAGTAAAGTTTGAACTGGCTCTAGTGTATTTTCGACCAACTTCCAACCCCAGTCTTTAGGGTCCAGCTGATTACCAAGCCACACTTGAACTTGATAATATACCCGAAACAGATGTTGGTGAGCAGCTACTGAGGTTGGAGGAAGAGAAGCTAAGTTGACTTGTTTTTTGTTACGCGTATTTTTAATGAAAGACGCAACTTATCTAAACAAGTCGTTTTTTTAGGAGCTCCGTACATAGCAAGAAGAAATTGAACTCCATTGGTGATTACGTGTTGTTGAGTTGAATTACAATTTTTAAAAACTTCAGCACATTGTAGTAAATCTTTTTTTTCAAACATTTTGAAAACCGTAGTTTTTCCTCTTCTGTAAAAAGCAGATGTATCGCAGCCAGTTATTGCGTGTAGAAATAATATATGATCCTGACATTTAGGAAAAGTATATAAACTTTTTGATGAGTATATTTTTGATTGATTTTGGGCTTTTCCTGGTTTAAAAAAATAAATAATTTTTTCAGTTGGAGTTCGAGCAGTAAGTAAGACGAGTAAATCAACATCCTCACCAACAACAACAGTTGTATTTGTCACACTAGATTGCTCTATCGCTGTCTCAATAATAAGTACATCAGCATCATTATTAGCTTGTTTAACGGATATATTCTCAGCAGTAAACGTTGCTTTCAACATCGAAATAAACCTAGATTTATTGTGATTATTTGCAAAGAATTTCTGTTGACTGGTAGGAACCGTCATCGATTCATCGAATATAATATCAGAAGATGTTGATGAAGCAGCGTTTCGACGGCGTTGCTCTGCAGCTTTAATATTTCTTGTATAATCATCATATCCGTCAAATACGACAGTTACCAAGAACCAAAATGTCGACGAACATATTGAACGTATTTATCTAAGATAACGTTAAATGTTTCCTCGATATCCCACACTACTCGATGTAATAAGAATCCTCCGTCAATTATGTACGTCGAATTAGTGCTATTAATATCAACATTTATGGTCTGAAAACAATCGTAAATAGCCGACTTCTGGGTCTTTCGCATTCCAATGTCATCAAATAATGTTAACGGATAAGGAGCTAATTCATATTCAAAATATTTCTCAATTTCATCTTGAAAAGCCGCAGTAACACTCATACGTTGGAACAATAAGACTGGGTCAACTGGTACTTTTTCTTCGTGAACTTTTATGGTGCTACTCATAGCTAGAAGAGGAACAATTTTGTGAGCGCGTTTAAATTTAATGTCTTTAAATGTCAATCCTGTTATTTTGGCTATAGAGATAAGCCCAAGTTCACGTGCTTTATAGCAATTAATTGTATTATCACCAACGACACCACTTGCAATTGAGATGACTTTGTTAACCTCTGGGAAAGGATCATGATTCGAGAACCACTGAAGAAGTTTTCGCATGTCTTTAGCGTCTTTTTTCACACGTGAATCACTTGCATCAACATGCTGTTCAGTCGTATCCATCCTAACATTAGCGAGATCTTCTAATTTCTCACAAACTGTGTTCATTGCATGCATGCTGTAAACCCAATTACTTATTACACTTTCTTTTGTACTTCTTCCTCGAGCAATACCTCCATTTTTCTTCATAGCGATCACCATGTCTGTAGAAGTTCCACAACTTAATTTATCTGAGCGTCTCACGGTGAAAAATCCTTTGGTGAATTTTTCGTAAACTTCAGGACTCATCGAGTCCTGTAATTGCATCATGTCTTGTAAATACAGGTGTGTAGATTTAGCATATGGGAAATGTCCTGACGAGTGGAAATAAGGTAACATTTCTTTTACACAGCTTAAATGAGCTTTCCAGTCCCCCATACGCTCAGCTCTCAAAAATTCTTTTGCAAGTGAAACCATATTAAAATATTGTATCCAAAGTTTCGCTGTTGGTCCTCGTTCCTCAAAATCTTTCAATTTCACATTAAATTTATGAAGTAAAGCACCTGATACTTCATTATCATTTCCAATATCTGAATATGAAAGAGTGCTATCTAATATACGGTCAATATTTATGATTAAATCTGCTTCCATGATGTCATCAATATCTTCTGTTTTTAATATTATAATTGCTAAAGCAAGCTGGAGTAGTGTATGTGCTCGAACAGCTCTTGCGTAAGCATGACCATTGAGCATTTTTTCTAATGACTTTGTTGCGTAGATTTTTGAGAGTACTTCTTTCATCCCACTTCCTTGCATAATATAACCAATTTCTCCGAGAAAAGACATGAGTAGATGAAATCCTCCAAGTCTGACAATAATTTTCGATACTTCAGAGCCGTCAGGTGCGGCTGATACAATTTCTCGAGCTTTCGCATATAGGGGTTGGTCGAAAGTCACGATGCATACAGTGTGGCCATAACGTTTCGCGTTCTCTATTGCACAAAGTAAAGTCGTATAGACAGTATTATAGTTACTAGCTGGTTGATGGATGAATGGTAAAAATGTAATCTGAGATTTTGAATAATTCGTATGGTAATTTGTTAAGCGCTCAATAAAACCGTTCCAACCAGGTAATGATGTATTTTTCCACTTTCCATAAAACCATAGTACATCAGAGTTTTTATGAAAAGATACGGTTTCAGTTCCATAAACAAAATCTTGGACATATATTCTACTGTAACCAACTACATCATTATTCTGATAGATCTGTATTGGAACATGAGCCTTTGCTTTGAAGTGTTTTGCTGGAAGAGCTTCTTTTATTCGTTGCATGGGTTCTTCTAGTAAAACAGAGTGGTTTGGAGTTACGATTTGAATTATACCCATTATGTGGAGTGTATTGTTACCATCTAGCGTATTAACATTTATGTCAGCATTATCTGCAACGTATTGAATAAGTGTGCCACTTTCTGGTGGTAGGACATGAGGAAGAGGATGAAAAACTGCTGCTGACTCGTACATCAATGTATCATTATAAGAAGCACACAAACCAAAAGACGAAAAAATTTGTATAAGACGCTTAGACCCGAACCTCCGATGAAAAAAAAACTGAGAGACCTAACTGTAATTTAGACTTGAACGATCTTGGTCGAATAGCAGTCATGATACTATGACAAATATTTGTGCATACTAATTTCAAATGATCGAAATTTGATCGTTTATTTTTTAAGATAATTTGCTCCAAAAGAAATGTCAGTGACTCTGGGATGTCGTTATCTAAATCTTCAAACATTCGACAAGGTGGAGGATAGTGGGAATTATCAAATACTGAGGATTGAATATCTTCTCGAATAATAGATGCTGCTGCTTCTAGAATTCTTAATCGTTCTTCTTGTTTACTCATTTTTTTCTTTTCGTACCAAGCTTGATTTAAAATTTCATGGTGATTGTCTATCAAGCATATAAATGTTGACGCTCCCGATTTTTCAGTGATAATAATCTTATCGCCATATTTCAGTTTAAGTCGCAGCTTAATAGTCCTCTTATCTAAAGTTAAAATTTTGCTAACATCTTTTAATTCAGCCAAAGTAAACTGACAGTCATTGCTACTCTCAATGTATGTAAATATTTCCTGCATTGCCAGATTTGTTGCTTCTTCTTTGGGACGACCGACTTTACCGCCAGTATTCGGTTTCAAAAAAAAGCGCATAACACTCTTTGTGATACTTTGCTTCAGCAGCAACTAAGTCATATTCAAATTCGATTCGGGCAACGATAGCTTTCGATATAGCATCGGAACGAGTCCGTGCTACTTCCAAAATTGAATCTTTGAATTGAAGTGTACTTACTTCACAAATTTTACTGCGACGATCTAAAGATTTTTTTTTCTCCAACTCTTCATTCAATTCATTGCCGCATAATAAACATAGTTTTTTAAAACAGAAAGCTGAATCACTTACTATCACTAACAATCTAGTACGAGGAGGACCACTTACTATAGATCCTGTAGATGTGTTAGCTTCACTAGCTTCTTGCTCTTCGCGTTTTCTTTTAATTGCAGCAGCAATAGAACACTTTCGCCTATAATTTTTACGACATTCGCTATGTATTGTCACAGATTGTTGTTTTTTAAGAAATTCCGAATATCCATAATCTCTTTCAGTACTTGCATTAATCAGTGTCTTCATACCACGATCAACAGTGACAGTTTCACTTTCAGTTAAAAGATGAGTACAAATGAAACAATATTCTGACATCTTTATTATATTATAACACCTTTAGTGACGTTTATATGTGGCGTACGTGTGCAAAATAAGGGGATCACGACTGATCCAACTTTTCAAAGCGTTATATCTCCAAAATGGTGGCTTTTGGGAAAAAAATTATCGAAACATTTTTTGTAGAGAATTTTGTGATCTACAATTTTGTACTGGAGTAATTTTGCGAAATAACTCACCGTTTCGCTAAAAATCGCAAAATACTAATTTTTTTGACCTTTGACCCCGTGCCAAATTTTTAGCACACCTCGGATCGATAAGGACTTTTGAGGTTTTCTTTATAATGATATTTAGTACAACTATGCCAATTTTCAGCTGGTTGGGAATTTATGTAACCTTCCCCCTCATTTTAGGCTTAAATTGACCGGATTAGAAGTAACATTGTGTATTAATTGTTCCCGGAATTCTCGGCATAATTATTTTTACCTGTTATGACAATAATGATTACTAAATTATTCGGATAAGTAAATAGGGTTCAAACCGGCACGTCAGGTAGGTGCGCCTATGGAATCGGCTGCTAAAAATGATTACTATCAACCAATTTCAAATCGAGTATAGACATTTTTATGAAAAAATTGCATAGTAAAAAATGAAGTATGTTTTATTTTCTATGCAGGAACTTCAGAATTATTTCATAATAATCCATTTTAAGAAATTTGTCATTATGACATACTACCTAGCTACGTATTTTTGAAGTTCCTACACGCAGAATTATAAATTGATTTATCCAGTGAAAGCACTAGAATTAATTTCCTTTGATAAAGTCAGGAATCGTAATCCCATATTTTCCAATATGGTGGTTGTATTCAAATCTCTTAATATAGTAGTAGTTAGGAATTATATAAGAAAGAGAAGCCCTCATGTGCTTTTTTTATTTTGAGAACTTTTTAACTATGTAAAGGCAAGGTCTTTTTTATATAGTTCAATAAGTCGAAGTACTTGATCATGAGACCACGACACTTTTGATATTTGAAATAGCTCAAACCAAAAACTTTCACATACACAACATTCTCACCCCTCAATAAACGATATAATATATAAACGTTGGTTATGTAGCAGAACCAGTGTCACCACCATCATAAAAAATAAAAAAATCAATAACCTTGAAATAAAGTTTACCCTATATGTGTGCCCTAAGTTGTCATTTAATTGATAGAAAATAGGAATGGTTCTATAAATATTTTCCATCACTTAAAATTGAACAAAAATAGGACAAGTTTCGCCAATTTTAAAATTGACTGAAGAGTTGATGATAAATGTGTATGTATCTATCATTTATTTAGGATCCTAAAAAATTGACTAAAACTTGTACTAAATAATTGATAATTACAAACGGACATAAGTCATTTGTTTGTGGCGCCAAATTATTAGATGTACCTTTTAATTTATTTTATTTTAATTTATACAGTGCCTTAATAGTGAATTTCACGGATATTAACAATAATTTTATGATCTATTTACTTGAAAATTGAAAAGCATAAAAGTATGTCTAAATATGGGATTAACTAAAGTATTTAACAAGTTTACCTGGTAATTTTTTCAACTTCTTCTCTCCACTGAGCTTCAAAAATTAACAATAATCTGATTGTTGACATTTACGTCTTCATCAAAGCAATATTTTCTAATTAAACGATGCTACAGCACACAAAATAAACTCTTTCTGGGGAAAGTTAACAGAACGACCATTTGAAATGTTATTGCTTAGGGAATTAGTAGCCTAGTTTACACCCATAAACGATATGACTAAGTGGGTGGGGATAGTACGGTAGCACCAATGCTTGGTTCTAGTCCGTTTACACCGTTTTGCAACGCGCGAACTAAATGTGTGCGCCTGCAGTTCGTCAAATGTCAAAGACATTATAATTTAAACATAACCAAAAAATCAAATCCTCATAACATAACAAACAAAAATTGAAAATTAACAAACAACAACAAAATTGAAAATTCAGGAAAGGCTTTACTCTTTTACTCTTTTTTGCCAAATAAATATAATTTAATACTGGTAAGTCTTGAGTCTCACTTTTATAGTATTTAACTTATTTCATAAAATTACATATTTTGCAGCTGGAACATGTTAACGGATAAATTAATTCCTTTGTTCTACAAGCTTTTGATCTCTTGAAAACAAAATAATCAATATAGAAGGAAAAGGTTATTAAAGAGGTTTAAAAGGGCAAGGCAAAATCTTCGTAACAGACTAAAACTCCAATTTAATCAACACATATGGTGATCTTAAATCCATTTTTAACTGATGGAACAGATCAAGAACTAGTTGGAGATGAAATCCGCTATAAACGAGTTTGGATGAAGCGAAGAAGTGAGGATCACTGGAACAAAATTGTTTTGGGAACATACACTGATGCTGAATGGATAGAAGATTTTCGAATATCAAAGAAAACGTTTCCAGAAATATGTAACAAATTGGAAAATGAATTGAAACCAAAAGAAGTCTTTTTGTAGCCTAGAGTGCCATTATCTGTTAAAAAGCAAGTAGCCATTGCATTATACAAAATGGCTAGTTGTGCCGATTTTCGAGTGGTGGGAAGTGTATTTGGTGTCCATAAGTCCACTGTTAAAAAATGTTTGTATAAAGTAGTTGCAGCGATTAATAAAGTGATTGTTCCAAATGAAATACGCATGCCAAAGGAGTTAGAAGCCCAGTATATTTCACAACAATTCAAAAACAGGTCACATATACCCTAAATAATTGGTTGTATAGATGGAACTTGTGATGCCTTTTGGCCAAAATATTATTTATCAATTATTTAAATTATTATTATGGTATCATTATAAATAAAGACATAAATTCCTTTGAAGCCAATTTCGATATAGCATGAATCGTTTACATATATGAAAACAGAAAGGTCTCACGTAGGATGTCAAGTTCAGAGTGCGAAATAAACGTAAACAGAATTGTTTATGTTTACTAAACGGTGAACTTGACTCGTCGTATAAATATGTCAACGAAAGTGTTTTAACATACATTCTAAATTATTCTAAAGACATTCGATTCATATTCAAAGACATTTTAAATGTATTCTATTCATCGTAATCCTTTTTAATTAATATTCTAATTAGTACTAGTAATAAGTGAGTTAATGTATAATAGTAAAGTAAGGTAATAAAGAGAACATGTCTCAGTGATTCCAGTCGTTGTTTTATTCCTGTGAGATGACACACCAAGTGACCAGCAACACCACCTAGTCAGAGGCCCTTCCACACTTCTAATGCACCAAGTATCCATAGTAGGATACATACATTACAAACTTACATTTCAATTATTGCGCCTGCTGATGGCTACAGAGATGTTGTGAACAGAAAGGGGTGGCCCTCATATAATGTTCAAGCCATAGTTGATCATAATGGAAGGCAAGTCGTATGGTTTCCGGTACAGTATAGGTATACATATTATATTTAAGCTTTGTTTTACAGATTCTTAAATGTTGCTAGCAAGCATCCAGGTAGCACCTCGGGTACTTGAAGAGAGTAAAGTCTACCAGCATTCTGATAGGTTGATTCCACAAGTAAAAAATATTTTTTTAAGTTGTTATTTGCAAGTTAAACATTACTTACTCTAGGGAAGCGCAATTGTGGATGGATACAAGATCCCTTTCATATTGATTGGTTATCCGGCATATCCATTATTGCCTTGGCTGTTAAAAGCCTATTCCGGTACTGTGTCTGAAGCCCAGGAATCCTTCAATGTTTATTTAGACTCTGCAAGGGTGTCCATAGAAATGGCTTTTGGAAGATTAAAGGGTAGGTGGAGAATGCTTTTAAAAAGAATGGATGTTTCCTACAAATTCGCTCCTCAACTTATTATTGCTTGCTGTGCACTCCATAATATTGCAGAGAAAAACCAGGATGTTTTCTTACTGCATTGGATGGAGGTTGTGTTGGAAACTGAGAAAGTTTACCAACAGCCACAAGGGGAATTCAGTAGTGAGAGAAGTGCACCTACTGCTTTACAGACAAGAGATCATCTTATGGAATATCTTGCTCGAAATTTCCCGCTAAGACAATCAATTTTAAGACGCTGATTAAGTAAAATACCTGCAATTTATACAAAACTCTGTTTATTGTTTAGAATACAAAAATAACATAGAAAAAATAATGCCAATTCTTATTTTAATTCCTTGTTCTTTTTTTCCACTTCAGCATCCTTCAAGTTCCTTTGTGACGTTAGCTGAAATTAATAAAATAAATGTTCACAAAATAATTCGTTACTCTTGATTAGCTACATACGTTAACCACTCTCAGAGGACCAAGGTTGCTCACAGTGGGTGGTTTTAAAGACTGAATGCATTGTGTAAACATCCGCATCATGGTTTCAGTCTGTTGTCGTTGGAATTCTTGTTCTTTTTCTAACATTTCTGACACCCATTGTCTCTGTTCACGGTAAGCTGTTTCTAACATTTTTTTCTGTGAATCTAACAACTTGGTTATTGTATTATTAATAAGGGTCTCTGGTCTCTGGAGATATAGGCATGGAGATAGGGTTGGGGTTAACAGAAGAGACTTTAGTCTCTAAAATCGGCTCCATGTCTGAAAAGTAAAAAAGTGTATAATACATTAATACAAGAATAAAAGCATGGATGAAAAATATTATTTTTTTTCATAATTATTGGTGAGTATTCAGCATCTGCAACATAAATTGGTAATTAATTAGTAATGTTCATTTTGAAATAAACTTTGAGCAAATTTTCTATATAAACAATAATTTGTATATACATAATAAATATAATATCAAGACAATACATTACCATTGTAATAGCAGCAGAATCATACATATTGCCATTTGGTTTAATATTACCTCCCAATATGCTCAGTATCTGCTGACTAGTGTTGCTGATTTCCGGAACACAGCCACCTCCCCCAGTTTTCAAGATTTCTATCTATAAAGCAAATGTAAGAAAATGTTAAGAAAATTTCAACTGATACCTGCATGAATTTATATTAGATGAGTATTGATTTTCTGGAACCATAGACAAGAGGAAGATAGGACAAACTTATTTGAGATGTATTTATACAAACAAGTGTCGTCTTACTTAAATACATATAATTTGTAATAATTGTATAAATTCCAAACATTTGTGTGAAATATTGTATTTATTGAATGATAAACACATATATTTCTTAGTTAATTGTCAGCTATTCCGAACATTTTTGATGCCTATCTACAAAATGTTTAATTTTATTGATGGTCACAAAACATTTTCTCACCTTTTGCAGCTTAGCCTCTTCTTTTGCCAAGTGTATTGCAGCTTGTGCATCCTCCTCCTCGACATCAATTTCCATGATGACTGCTGCTTGTTCATATTGCGCTCTCTGCAAAAGATCCCAAATACATTAACTTATTGCAAAGGAGTTTCTGCAAACAGTTTAAAGCATATATATTTGCAGAATATAAAAATTTTTGACAGAACAAAAATGTAGTAGTTTCTTTTTCAAACTTGCACACTTTGGAAACTTCTATAAGAATTCAGTTTGAAATGCAGAAGTATATATTATAATTTTAAATTTATACTTATGGAAATAATAATTAATTATTGAGTAGGACTTACTCTCTTCTGCAACATCCTTCCTAGCTTTCCTTTTACAATTTTCGTATAACTTTTTCAATTGCTTCACATCTCTCGACTCTTCAGCACATGCATTAAACTCCTTCACAATGGTCTCCCAAGCTTCCCTTTTTCTCTTAATTATGGTAGCATTCGTGAACTTGCTTTCCACAGTGTCTTTTTTTCTGTATAGGTAGTTGAGGAATTTAGGAAAAGGATTAGGTTAGGAAAAAATGGGTATTCTCTTGCCAAGACATTTATATTTTTTGGTATATTTATCAATATTTGGCATGTTTGCCTTAACGTACTGTATATTGATCAGAGGATAGTAATATTTACATATGAAACTAATTTTATTCAAAATCTGAATATTGGAAAATAATAAATTGATGAAGTTCTCGTATTCTACAATTCCAATTTGTTGTAGGTTATGTGTCAGCAAAAGGGATAAACAAAAATTTTAAATGTTTTTTATGATTGATAATGATCTTCTATCTCAATGTTACACGGAATTTCCTTTATATCCTAATTTCCTTAACACCTTAAATACTTACGATTCTACTATTCTCTTTTTCTTGTTGAGTATAATTTTTAGTTTTATTTCGTCTACCAGCCATAACTATAAAATAACTATGTAAAACAGCAACATAAAAAATATTTAATCCAACTTACTGGGAGCAGACGTATATATTTTTTAGATATAATTCTTCAAAATTAAAATAAGGAATGAAAACATAAACCACAACAGTATGTATCCAACAAACTTTTAAGTATGATTGACACTTACATTACAGATTCAGTTACCGACACAACGTTGCCATAGTGTGTCCGGCCGTTTTGTAACGGTGTCGTTATATCTCGTCTGGTTAAGTTGTGAATACCAACTTATATTTAACGGACCGTTATTCTGACGGCGCCGTTATCGTAACGGCTCCGTTATTTGATATTTCTGTATACCGATGTTAATGTTTTTTAGGTGGATGCAAACATGCTATAGCATTTGTAATGTGGGTTCACCGAAGAAGTGAAGAACCAAGTCGAACAGATATTGTATCATACTGGAAAAAACCAAAGCTGTCGGGTGTAGGGACATCATTGCAGTTTATAACAGTACAGGACTTTTCCAAAAATGCAGGGGAGGAGAAGGGGCATTCAAATAGTCCAAATACTAACTTTTTGGAGCAATTTATTGAAAAGCCCACAAACGTGGAGTCTCCTGGCGGATGAATTTATTACATATGCAGCTTCCAAAATGTCCACAGCTTTATATAATGAAGCTTTCAGCAGAACAAAGGAACAAAGTGAGTGCAGTTTATGGCGTGACTTGCGATATGGTCGAATAACGGCTTCCAAAATTTTTGAAGCATCGAGGTGTAAAACCGTCGAAGGAAGTTTTGTAGAAAACATTATTGGTGCTTCTAAAATATATGACACTTCTGCGATGAAAAAAGGGAGAGATTTGGAAGGGAGTGTTATACAAGTAGTAGAAAAAAAATTACGAATGGAACTTTTCCGTGGAGGTCTTATGCTTTCACAAGAGTTTCCCATTCTTGGAGCTTCACCTGATGCGTATAACGATCAAATTGTGGTTGAAATAAAATGTCCGTCATCAGAAAAAACGGTATCTAATGATATCGTAAATGGTGTAATAAATAAAAGGTACTTCGCACAAATACAGCTACAAATGCTACTAATGCAGAAAAATAAGGAAGTGTTTTGTGTTGCGGACCCTTTATTTGAACAAAATAGTGACACTAATTCATATTAGTTATAATTAAATACAATATAATTAAAACCCATTTTAGAAAAATCCTTGGAATTTTGGAAAACAAACATTTACAATTTACTCAATAAAGATAAGTAAAAATTAATCATTTATTAAAGTTTGCTTGTAACCTATATATAAGTGTGAAACAAAAGTGGGGATAATAGGATGAACATACTCATATTTAAATATGATTTACATTTATTTAGTTCTTCATTATATCCTCAATAAAATATTGGTGGTAGATAGGATTTTGTTTATAGGTATTGTGATGAATTCAAAAATTACACATAAATAAAATTATTCTAGTTGAAATACTGAATAATCTCAATAAGCAGTGCTAAACGTTTAATGTGACTTAAAATGGGTGTGTGCCGAATGATTCCAAATACATGACATACATCATAAGGGTACCCCAATTATTTTGTATCAAATGGTTATTGATTGTCAAGGACGGTGGAGCTAAACCAGTGACAAGTGACATTTTTGTAAATATGGATTTTTTTATACAGTTATGGTCAAATCAAATGTAAATGTGTGGTCTATATCCAAATACATTTCTCATACTTTTGTAATTTATATATGTCACTTTGGCATTACCCGTAAATATTAAATATGTTGCTAAACTGGTCTATCTTACATTTAGTTTAAAATGTTACTTGGACCATTTTAACACTAGTGTCTACAGTTTCTATATTCGTATATGCTATAACATTGTTTTAACAACACATGCCATTGAATTTATTCCAGTTGATTTAAGTGACCCGCTTGTATGTATTATTAGTAGACATGGAGCTGAATGCACACAATCGAAGTGTGATGAATATTAAATGAAATGCGAGGTTATAATAAGCTTTGTGTAACCGATGTATGAAATTTGAAACTTTTTACCAACATGTGTGATTTTTGGGGTGACATTCACTGAGACCTAAAAGGTACCAACATACATTATATTTTGTGTAGGATATAGTATAATTAGGTTTTAATAAACTCGACACCATATGTAAAACAAAATAATGATACTAAAATGATACAAATACTTTTTATTGACTTTTGATTATATACATATCTAATATTACAACTTATTATAAAGTAGTGTCCTATTATACATGTTATCGATGCACTCTAAAGATGATAAACTTTAAATTAAAATTTTCTGTTTAGATCCAATATGTTATTACATTCAAAAATACTATATCATAAAGGAAGTTACTATATTACATACATGGGTAAGAAACATTTACATATATATCACAATTTTTCAATATAAAAATATTTTGTTTTTAACTTATTAACGGACCCTGAGTATTCACTAAAGCACAAGCAATATTTATTACATAATCCAAGTGAGATATCAACTTGATGTGAATGCATGCATGAGGTCTTAACATTTTAAATTCTCTTAAACGCCTTATTACTCTTTCTATATGGATTCTTAGACTTGCAATTTTTTGGTTTGGAGAGCTTCCTCTCTACTTAATTTAGATCCACTCGCCACACTCGGAGGTCTCACTAATTTGCAGTTTTTTTCTGCAAGCATATTATCTATATGCTTAAAACCCCTATCAGCCATAATATGCATGTTCGGCTGAAGTTTGTCTTGAAACCCACTCTTTTCTACAATAAGGGTATCCGATGTCCGTCCACCAAAACCATTTGAAATAAAATTTATTAAGACATCTGGGGTTGAAGAAATTAAATATTTTATTGTGTTGGCTTTTTTATAATCCGACCATGTTAAAGCTTGTTTTACAGGATCTTGAGGCTTTTGAATTTCAATTTCTAAGCAGTCTATGATTGCGTAGACATTGGAGTACCTTGCTCGGAAAGGCAATGGCAAACAATTTTTTACCTTCTCGGCAGAAAACCACACTATTAAGTTTTTTAGATCATCACGGATTAAACCTACTGATTTAGCAAATATTCTGCTTGCATTACTTTCAGAGATGCCAAAACCATCTGCCAGCTCTTGAAAGGTTTTATCAAGGCGAATTTTTAGTGAAACCAAATATATGTTGACAACATCTATTTGCAAGTTTTTTTGAATTATATCAATTATAAAAAAAGTTTCACTCATTACCCCTAGATATAGTCGTGGATTTGTTTCTATTTTTTCAGGTGTAAATTTTATTACACCTTTTTTATTGTCTTTGCTTATAACTTCGTCTAATTCAGAATCATTTGAATCACTACAGTTCGAAGATGTACTCACTTTAAATTCGGAGGCACTTGATTCAGAGGAGCTATAACTCTGCCTCTTTACACTTTGCAACCTAATTGGGGATAGGGCAACACTTGTGCTTGGATGGTCAATAGGTGAAGAACCTTTACACACTGTAGGTGGGTAAATATTACACTGAATTGATTTGCTTCGACATTTATTTCTTAAGTTCACTTGTACTCCTATGCTACGTTCCTTATCCACATTTACCTTAATATTCGAAAGTGTAGGAGTAAATAGGAATAAGCTATAATACTAATTTGAGAATCTTACCGGCATGTTCCCCATACAAAAAATATGAATTCAGATGATATTCGGATAAAAATGGGTGAGAACATAGTATAAATCAAATAAAATAAAATTAATGTTTGCCAATTATTGGTGCACTTTACCAATGTAGGGATTACTAAAACCATAAGACATTGGAACTAATCGGTGACACTTATTTCTTACTCCAACTTCTTAACTCCAGTGTGGCACCCTTGTACTATAACTTTCATAGATAAAAACACAGGATTTAAAATAGTGTAGAGAATGTTTTGTACAAGTTGAGTTACAGAACGTCCACAGTTATATATTTTGGGTACGTCCTTATGTATTTTACTAACAGTGACTTTCCACTGTGTTTGCTTCATTAGAAAATGAACTTTCGTGAATTGCAATTTTTGTATTTTCAAAATAAAGTACTTATAAATCATTTTCATGTATGACATGGAATATAATTTATATTGAAAATCTGTGCATGAACTAATGTCATTAGTAAGTTGTACCTATTGATTGAAAATATATTGTATTTTCCATTGTTATTGAACAGATTGAAGATTATTCATTGAGCTTTGAGACTTTGGGCCTTATCCTGCTAAATCATAGATGTAACAGTTGAGCAAATAGGACAGTGAGGAACACTGGGGAAGTCCTTAAATGTTTTGAATAAAATTGTGATTCACTTTTACTCGTGGTGTTTTATCACTATCACTATCAAGATTAAAAGCAAGTATTCAGAACACATCATTTCATATAGTTTGTAGAATATACTACAGTTCCAAACATCATCAAACGCTTCAGTAATGTCTAGAAAAATAGCAGCACTATGTTTTCATCATAGACTACAGGCTTGTATATTTTTGAATACGAGGGTAGTTCTTGATTTAATAAACCTCCGCATTCGTACGTTCCGCATGAAAATAATGGAGAAAAGGATGCTTAGAGCTTCATTGTCGCACCTTTTGACATGGTCCACTCGCAGACCGTCGGCGCCAGGCGCCGAATTTGCCCAGTTGTTTTTGGCAATAGTCACGTCGTCAACGGTGAATGGTTTATGAACGGCGCAAGCAGGCGTGCCTGAGAGTACGACACTCTCGTCGTCAAGAGGAGAGTCCTCACTCAACAGAACCCCAAAGAGGTCTTCCACCTGGGTCAAAGTGGGCAACACGTCTGTCTCGTCAAGAGGGCGGCCCGATAGAATTTTGTCGGCGAGGCCTGAGCGATTCCGGGAGTACATATCCTGCATTTTTTTGAACAATGCAGCTCGTCTATTACTCCCGAAGCTCTCTGGCCGTAATTTTTAGATGGTTTTTTGGGCCTAATGCCCGACGTGACAGTCGCATTCACCTCATTTGTACCCACTACTCCACTATTCCCCTTGACTTTCCCTTTACCCGGAATGGTTTCGAGGATCCCCTTTTCTAATTTGTTCTGCAGATCCTCTCCCGAACTGGAAAGTCCGGAACGGATTAGGTTGGCTAGGCCGTTCCTCATGTCAGTATCCGTCAGCTCCAGCATATGCTGCGTTAGGAAATCATGGAGATGATCGTTGACAGGAGCCATACCCGAGCAGCTGCTCGTTGAGGCTGTGGTGTGGTGCCTTAATAGTGGGCTCTAGCCGACGTTTTTGTAGTGGTAGTGGTGGTAGTCTCTTTGCGCTTATGTTGGACGAGGGGTCCTCGGACGGAAAATCGTCCTCTCTCGCTCGCTTGCTTGCTCGTGGCGTTGTTGGTGTGTCGCGCACTAAAGCGGGTGGTATTGTAAGTACAGGTGTTGGTACTTGCGTCGATGTATTTCCTGCTGACGATGCTGTTGCTCTTGCTGTGTTGGATGAGCCGTTTACTGTGGTGGATGTTCCCACTTCTGGACTGGCAGATAGAGGGAGTGACTGTGGTTGTACTGGTGCGAAGGGCGTTATCTTCTTGTTTTTTGAGATTTGAAGTTTCAACAAGGTTTTGTAATCCGGCTTCTCACGACGACGTCGCACCTGGTGTTTGGTCAGACCAGTGGCCGTCGACAGAACGTTGAGTACCTGGCTGTTAGGTGGCAGTGACGCCTCAATAGCAGCCATGTCGCGCAACAACTCTGTCTCAGACTTACCAGTCTGAATCTCGCCTGCCATCTTTGTTGGGTGCGAACGCTCCTCGTGAGTGCGGACTGCTCTGAAGGAGTCAAATGACTCGGAGCAGTAAAGACAGGACGTCCTGTCGCTCCCTTCGCACGTTTTTGCATGTTTTGCCAGCCCATATTTTGTTTCATACGCCCGCTTGCCTTTGGGGCAAACGAACTACTTTTGCCGGTGTCACCAGCGTGGACATGGTGGCAGGGGTAGCGCTCTCCGAACTGCTGGAGGCGGCTAACGAGACTTGTTTGGGATGTTTCCCCTGCCTTGTCGAAGCCTCGGCCGATGATCTGCCAGGCGGTGCCGATGTGATGATGCTCTTTGTGCCAGGTGGGAGCGACATTCTCCCACTCAACGAGCTTGGGCTCGCTGTTGTTAAGCCCTTTAAGGGGTGGTTGCTGGTTCCACCCTTTGTCCTGGATGTCGCCTTCCCGCTAAGCTGCAGAGAAGCTCTGCTCTGCTCTATGTTGTAATAGGATACATTTGCGTAGCGAGGTATATCAGCTCACGGATACGGTTGCGTGTCTTGTTGGTCGGAATTTCAAGTCACTATACCGGAAATTCCCCGAATTTCATACAACGCGAAAATTTTTCAAAGTCGCTGAAAACAAGACCAAAACTATTTTAAGTCCGAAAGGAGTTCACAAGCGACTATGTCTCTTGGTCGATTCAGACTAGAATTTCGTCAAAGTCGATGATCATAGACTTAAAAAACTCTTAAAAAAGTCCAGCCCCCTTCCGTCAAAAATACTCCAAGTCCTGAGGGTCAAAAAAGGGAAAATACAACCTATCCCAAAAACCAATTCAGGCGAACAGTCGATGAAAGTTACATCCGAAAAACGGGTTTTTGGGTTAGGGGTGGTTCTGAGGGGTGGGGGTGCAAAATCCCAAAAATGTTCCCCGGGTCTTCGGAAACCCAAAAAACACTTTTCGGAGTTTTTGGTGAGGGGTGGAATTTAGGGGTGGGGGTGGTTTTTTGGGGTTCTCGCCACTAGACGAACAACTATGAAGAGGTGAGTTCCTGAGGCAAAATTTTTCCCTCAGGACTTAAAATAATTCCGTATGGTCAGAATCCCGACGAAAATTGTTCAATCGACTCGTAAAATTTCCGATTTAGGGACTTAAAAAAATTGTTTTCATGAGATATTTTGGGGCCTAGGCCGTACTACCAGCTCGGTCTCCGATAGATATGTTGTTGTATACAACCGACCGAAAAACAAGTAGGAAATGAATCAGACATTATTCAGAAAATTATTCCTATTTACGAATGAAATGGTAGAAAACAATTTTTACATAGAGGCAAGTAACAAGATATACATATTGTCATTGTACGCTTCTCAGTTTCTCAGAAGGTAAGTGATCTCCCACATTGATCAAAGTTTTCAGACGCTTGCTTCTTGGACCATATTTTGTAACTTTTTTTCTGCCTTTGTCTATCATTTGATCTGCCAATGGTACAAGAAATGATATAAGGGAAATTTTCTTGTGGTGGATTTGCTGGAAAATTATCCAAGATTTAACTACTGCCGTCATTAAAAGTTTATAGAAGACTTTACGCCACCACTTGGTTAACTTCCGCTCCAGATCGTAAGTAGATATTTTTTGGTCGGCCAAGTCAACACCGCCCATGAAGTTATTATAAAATATTATAGCGGTAGGGCATGGCAACTCGGTCTTACGTCCATCTTTCAGAGTTCTTTTTATAGTGCCCATTGTATTTTAATGGCAATTCGACATCACAAAAACATCCTTTGTGTCTTTCCATTTGGTAACCATTATACCCTTTTCACTAACAACAAATTCAGCATACCTCGCTTCATTTTCTCAGTTCTAAAACTTGGAAGATTCTTACGATTCTGCATATATGTGCCCACGCAGGCAAATGGAATACTATACATCAGTTTTACACTAGTAAAAAATCTATCGAAGGAAATGCACACATTGGGAGATCGGATTGTTTTCGTTAATTTATACACTACTCTCTCTCCAAGAGTACCATTAACAGCTTCTAGTTCTTTACCAGAATAAATATTGAAGTCGTAAACGTATCCCTCTTTTGCATCACATCTCTGTCACAGCTTGATTCCTCTTTTCAGTGGTTTCATTGGAAGGTACTGCTTCAGGCTTGACCGCCCTTTGAATTTTGTCATAGTTTCGTCAATGGATCGATGTGAACTTTTAGTCCCAGCTCTCTGAAAGGTCATTTTCAAACAAGACACTACGTCATCCAGGTAATAGGTTTTGGATTTGTGTAATACATATTTGATAACAGTTAGGTACACCTATCCCTACTAATGGCTCTTTTTATTGTATTATTTGATAGGGATTCATTAGATGACCAGTAATTATATAAATTAGGAACTTTGTTGGATGACATTACTAATGTACACCCCAGGACAATCATAATTTCATGCATATCAGTTTTGTGTACATCTTTGTTGCCTTGTAAGTTCAAACGTTGGTTTGTACAATCTGCTATATGGAGCAGTAGGCTTCTGGGAAACAATTTTAGGAATACTTCAAGCTCTGTAGTAGATCTATCTATATCTAATAATACAATACCAACTGTTTCATCGGGAATTTGTTTGTTGGGAACAAAATCTATATCTCGCGGATCCTTCCATACTATATTATTTGTTTCTGATTCTTCCCCAAAACCTGTATGGTTTTCAATTTCATTTTCAGTATTCTCATCTGCTATAGAACCATCATTCTGCTCATCATTTCCACCATCTTCTGCTGCAGATTAATCTTTTATTGATATCCCTTCCGAAATTTTATCCTCAGATTAACTGGGGTTGTAGTCACCATCTGAACCAGAACAAGCATAAGGATCCTGCTCTGAATCAGATCTATCCGAAATTTCACTTAGATGATCTGCCACACTTACGTTGGCTTTTTTGTCCGAAATAAAAAATAAAACTGCTGAGAAATAGAACGTAATCATTCCACTGAGGACACTGCTGGGACATATACTCCCATTGAACATTACTGATGGGACACTATTCACCCACATCTTGTTTTCAACATAAAACTTACGAATAAACATATATTTATTGTGTGCCAAATTACCGAATTAATTATGCCACATATCAACTCGAACTGCTCAGTAGTATAAGCTGTAGGACTTATAGCAGAAATAAAGTATCCTTGATTTTGTTTAGTATATAGTTCTTTATTTTATGTAGACTTCATAAAGACAAACAAAACAATATGTACAAGATACTTATAAATAACTCAAACTACACATACCGTTATGTGTCCCTCAATTTCTTAACTCAGAAATAATAAAATAAATGAATGCCGTGACGAGAGCACTTACTCGTAAAAAAAGGAATTTGATGTTTTCTCTTAGACCGCTAAGAAACAAGTCATCCCGATTTAACCATTGAGTGTCCGTTTTGCATTCAAAAACTTTCACATCTGTTTTATTTCGAAATGGACAATGCACTCAAAAAAGCCATTAAAGTCTAAAGTGAAAGTTGGTGATACATCTCTTAAACTATACAATCTTCTCTAAGAAAGACAGACAATGCTTGAATATAGGAATATCTAGGAGACCTAAACATACTCCCCCTTAAAGCCTCTGCTTCAAAATAAATCATCATAAATTTCTTAAGAGTTCAAAAGAGAAGATAACTGAGTATTTTAAACACAAGTGTTAAATAAACTACCCTTTTATATCCAGCCCTTTGTTATAAACAGGTCAAATTCTGGAGAAAAAATTTAAACACAATAAAGACCCTTACGCTTTCATACTTTTTTTTGAAACAATACAAGATAATACCTAATGTAGCGTGTCAAATGGAAAATACAAGCCCATTCGACGTAGTATAGTGTAACTATTGTTAATGTGATGACCCATATTTTTAATCCCTTTGAAGGAAAAAGCCGCCCAATGACGAGTATAAATTTTTTTTATAAATTCGAATATTGTGAAATAATGCTTTTCAAATGTAATTTGAACCAATATAGTGGATTAAAATTAACCTGCATAAAATTTGTAATACAATTCAAGGTCATTACATTGACATTAGTTACACTATACCATTGAGATGGTTTATTAATCTTACCTACTAAAATGAACTATGAAATACCCGTTAATAAAAAATAATATCTATATTGTGTCGTTATAATATATAATAAACTTCCTAAGTTTAACAATATAAATAATATATCTAATATCTACAGCATCGTTTATTTCTCAATAGGTAAGGGACAGACCTTCCTAATAGGCCTGGTGAAAATTCTAGTCTTTGTTTTTACTTTAATAAGCCTAAACTTACCATCAGCCCCCGGAAAAATTTCAATTATTCTACCTAAAGGCCATCTTAGAGGAGGAATATTGTCCTCCTTTAACAATATAAGTTGATCTAATTTTAAATTTTCCGTAGTTCTTAGCCATTTTGGTCGGTTTTGTAATTGATTTAAATAATCCACCGACCACCGTTTCCAAAAATGTTGTTGGATTTTTGTGCATTTTTGCCATATTGAAAGCCGTTTTTCCGGAACAGTAGTTGTATCCTTTTCTAAATACGCATCCAGACTTTCCCCTATTGAAAAATGTCCAGGAGTTAGGCACAACAAATCTCCAGGATCATTTGAGAGTGGACACAGGGGACGTGAGTTTAGTATCGCCTCAATTTGTGCCAACACTGTACTAAATTCCTCGAATGTGAGTTTGGTTTCCCCAATCACTCAGGATATGAAATTTCGCGCTTTTAACAGCCGCTTCCCAAATTCCCCCCCAATGTGGCGATCGAGGTGGAATAAATTTCCATTGTGTACCCTTATTTACAAAAAAGTCCACAATATTATTTTCATTTCCTTTATTTTTAAAGAATACATATAGCTCGTGTAGCTGATTTCTAGCGCCTAAGAAATTTGTCGCGTTGTCGCTATAAATTATTTTTGGGTTACCTCTTCGTGCAATAAAACGCTTAAATGTTAACAAGAATGCTTCACATGATAAACTTGTCACTTACTCTAAATGAATACATTTAGTAACCATGCACATATAATCTACAATATATGCCTTTATACATGATGCCCGCCTTGCCCTTGAATTTTTAATAAAGAATGGACCCCCAAAATCAATTCCTACATTCTCAAAAGCTCGAGTAGCCGACAGTCTATCTTTGGGTAAATCAGCCATTATTGGTTGTGGCGAGCGTACACTAAACCTTGCACATGTTACACAATTCTCAATAATTCTTTTTATTTCACGTAACCCATTGAGCGGCCAATAGATTAATCGAAAATTGGATAACACCGTTTGAGCGCCACTGTGGTAAAGTTTTAAATGCTCATGTCTCATCATAAGCGAAACTACATAATTTTTTGATGGTAACAATATAGGATGCTTCTGTGAATACTTAATATTTGCATTCGATATCCTACCTCCTACTCGTAGTATACCTGACTCATCCACAAAGGGATTCAATGACAAAATAACTCTGCACTTAATAGGTTGATTTTTCTTAATCTGTGCAATTTCCGTAGAAAAATGCTGATTTTGTAAATACTTAATAATTATTACCAGAGCCTTATCCAGCTCATACACCTTTAAGCAACCCAACAGTTTATTTGTTTTAGTTCTAGTATTATTGATAAATCGTAAACAGTATGCTAAAACTCTTTTTAGCTTTGTAAAACATGAAAATTTTTTTAAATAACTATCAAAATCCATATTATCATTAATTAACAAAATTCGTTTCCTTCGTTCAGGGAGTTCCTGTAACGTGTCATTACCCATAAAACTATCAAAATTAAATGCAATATTTTTTAAATCCTTGGGACCTTCCCACCATAGCAAATTGTTTATTAAGTTCTTAGATTCAAGCCCCCGTGAAAGGCAATCAGCTGGATTATCCGCCGATCTTATATACCGCCACTTGAAGAAGCAGTCAACTCTTGAATTTGAGCTACTCTGTTGGCTACAAAAATATTCCACCTCGAGGGGTGCGACTTTAGCCAACACAACACGATTTGAGAATCTGTCCACAAATTAACGCTATTTACCCTAAAATTATGTTTGTAAGTTTCAACTACCTTATTTATTAACTTAGATAATAAAAGACACGCGTTTAGTTCCAATTTTGGAATTTAATTGTTTTTATCGGCGCGACCCTAGACTTAGAACAAATAAGTTTAGACGATACAGTGTTATCATCATAACTCACCCTTAAATATACACATGCCCCAAATGCTCTCAAACTCGAGTCTGCAAACCCGTGTAATTCAATATTTATTGGAGTTTTATCAAAAAACAACCAGCGTGGTATCTGTAATTGAGAAAGTCCCATAATACTTTTAAGAAAACTATCCCAGTCCACTTTTAATTCATCACTCAACTCATCATCCCAATCTAATTTTAACAACCACATTCTTTGCATAATCAATTTTGCAACAACAACTATAGGGGACACCAATCCTAACGAATCATAAATTTGCGCAATCACCGACAAAACATTGCGTTTTGTTACGCTTGCGTTAATTTTTTGTGGTATAGAAATAGCGAATTCGTCAGACGTTGAACACCAAGATATTCCTAAAACCTTATTTGAAACATCCTCCGATTTAATTTCGTAATCATTATTTACAGCATTAAATTTTACTAAAAACACTTGTGAGTTCGATCCCCACTTATGCAGCATAAATTTTCCTAGCCCCAATAACTTAATTAATTGTTCGCGCAATTCTAATAATGTATCGAAATCCATTGCTCCGCTTAATATGTCGTCTATATAACACTGATTAAAAATAGTATTATAGTATTTGCCGCTAATGGAAAATTGCTTGAATTTTGTTTACCTAATTCAAGTAATACCTTTGTAGATAAAAATGGTGCCGCTTTTGTTCCATACGTTACTGTTTGTAATTCTATACATTTCAGACTTTGATCAGGTTGATCTCTCCATAGAATATTTTGCAAATAGGTTTATGACGGTTCGACTTTAATTTGGCGGTACATCCTCTCAATGTCAGCAATTAATACATATTTAAATAAACGGAACCTACACAGAATGTCCACTAACTCTGGTTTAACCCTATACCCCTTTAACGTCAGATCGTTAAGAGAATAACCCGTTGATGACTTCATAGAGGCATCAAAAACCACCCTTAATTTTGTGGTTATACTTGATTCTTTTATCACACAATGATGCGGAAGAAAATATTTTTTAAACCCCAGACTATTTTTGAACGTTAGCGGGACATATTTTGCGTGACCCAGTGCCACGTATTCATCAGTAAACCCTTTATAATTTAAAAATAAATTATTATCCTTTACGAATCGTTTTTCTAAACTTAGAAATCTCCTTTTAGCCAAGGTAAAGGAATCACCCAATTTCTCATGTTCGTTAACTGATTTTAGTAACATATTTACCTGGAAAGACCCATTTTCTAAAATCTTTGTGGTATTATTAAAAAAAATTTCTGCAAGTTCATCTTCAGAATTTATAATGTTATTACAACTGACTTCAACAGATTCCCAAAACTTTTCCGTCATTTTATTGATCTCCGACGAACTTGTCGACAAAGAAACATTATTACGATCATAATTATTATTTGCACTTAAATACCCAATAAATTCCTCAGATATATTGCCCGCAATAACCCAACCAAAAAGTGTGTTTTGTAACACCGGCAAACCCCTACCTAATTTTATTATCTCTGGTGTGATTACCTCGTAATAAATATCGGCACCGAGAAGTATGTCAACTGACTTTTGTTTGCCAAAAAAAGGATCAGCCAAATGCAAATCTGATGGAATTTGAATTTTATTAATATCTATTTCTATTTGAGGCAGTTTCGATATAAAATTATCCATTACTGAACAAGATATACTAATTTCCTGGTTATTGACTTCTTTACAATTTCTTAAAGATAGTGTAATGTCAATAATTTCCTTACACTTGGGCCCTTTACCTGATATTCCCGAAATTTGAATAGTGCGCTTATAAGTTGGATAGAGTAACCTTTTCGCTAACTTTGTTGTTATTAACGAACATTGTGCACCGCTGTCTAATAAAGCAGTCGCTATAACGGATTTTCCGTTCATATCCAACAAAAACACCTGTGTTGTAGCTAACATAACATAGTTAGTGCCATTGCAGACAACGATTGAATTAAATTATTCAAAGGAGTTTTATTTTCCTCAACTGTTTGGTCAAAAATACCTCCTGCAGTT
>CAJUYI010003161.1:0-20565 GCA_910591695.1 Galerucella pusilla | reverse complement strand
ATTGAATGATTTTATGAATGGAGCATAGGTTCTATATTCGGCCTTTCGAATTGACTCATCAAACATCGGCTTACGATAGATATCAAACATTGGGGGCATGTTGTCGTTTTGGCGTAGACGTTTTCCATACATGGTTGTCATTTTTCAATTTAAATCCCAGCGATTGCAGGACCAATTTGTTTGCGAACGTTAGCTGTTTCAGCTTTGGCGACTGCTTAGCTAATGAAGTTGAAAGTGGTGCAGATTGACTTTTATGATTGATTATTAGCCCCATCGCGCTCTAAGCTCCAACACCAACGTACTTAGTTCTCCACGAAAGTTTACAGGCTGACCGTCCTGGTCTAAGGCTATGACAGTGATGTTGGTTATTTCACGTTATGGTATAACGGGTAAGTACTGCAAATTATGAGGAATTTTGTCAATGGAATATCCTGGATCTACTTGTACGACGAATTCGTAAATGGTATGAGCAGGTCTGTTTGCATCGAAGGCTCCAGTGGTAATGTTACAATCGAAGCGTATCCTAGATACTTTAATAATTTTGACGGGGAGATCTGAAGAGTGCAATTTGTTAGCGTCGAGTATTTTCGGTGAAAATCCCAATATTCTTCCAAGACTATCAGCTTCCATGAAGTTAATTTTGTATTTACTGGAAATTTCACATTTCAACGTATTGTGATTGGGTTTTAGTGAAAATACCGGTCTGGTTGAATTGCTCGCGCCCAACTTATCACTAATAAACGCTTCAAGATCAGCAATTTCATAACATCCTGTGGGAAAATCAAAACTTTGAAGCTTGCCCTTGACATCGTAGTAGTAAAACTCACAATTTTCAATGTTTGGTATACTGTGATAAGAATGAAAAGATCTTAGAGCTATTTCGTATTCATTCTTCGGATCGAGCACAATAGGCGTAGGAGGTTGGAAGGTGAACACGTGATTGGTGCTGTTTACTCTCAGCAGCTGCGACATGATGACTAATGAATTTAGGGAGATGTATGAATTTAAATAACACACTAAATGTTTAATTATTTATTTTTTACAAAGAAAACATTTTGCTTGAGAACTCGGAGGACCGTCACAATGCGTCGTCCAATCAGGTCGGTTGTAATGAATGAAACAAGGCAGTCGTATTTGTAGTTCAAAATTTGCTCGATATTCATTGGGGAGTTTATGCCACATTTCCAGCAATTCCGAAAGTCTTACACACTCTATTAGATGTTCAATGGGAAAGTGCTTCAGTTCTTCGGCAGTGAAACTACTCAATGTTTTTCCATGGTAGATATGTTGTAGTAATAGTTCCGTCATTGTCGCTGTAGAAATTTCAAATCGTAGTTTTGATATTGGGTATTGTTGTAGAAAATTCGCGCGCTCTTTCCCAGATATTTAACAACTTCTTTCGGTGGCTTCAAGTTACCAAATGAATCGAAATACTCTACATTGTTGTTTATCTTTCTGTAAGCTACCCAATGACTTCCGCTATTCTTAAAGGTATCCAAATTAACCACTGCGCATTCTTGTTTTCGGGGGCCGGCTTTGGGGAGAGTGTCTCGCATGAAAACTCCTCGAAAATGTGGTATTTTAAGTAATTTTGCGTAATGTGTTATGTCAAAGTCGGATAGTGCGTGATTGGGTAGCTTTATTAGTTTTTTTTTTAAATACAATCCAAAACCGCCTTTTGGGTACTTTTTCAGATACAGACCAGATCCTACACGTTCCATAGCCTTATTATGACGTACATCTTCTTCCAATTTTTTTTGCGCATGCTTTGCGTCAATAACAGTTTTAGCAATCCCAGCAGCACTACCTGACAAAGCTCCAAGTGCCGAAAGACCGGCAAACAAGCGGATAAGTGGTAGGAAACCTCCGGATTTCGCTACAGGTATTACTCGAGGAACCTCGACTTCTTTTTTTCCACCAAATTCCTTAATAAGTGCTTTGGCTGCTCGTAAAGCAAACGTTGCAGTGTCTTTCAAAGATGCCCCTTTTTTCATGGACTTTCCCACTTTTAGAATGACATCTTGATGCAAGGAACGACGTTTGCGACGACAACCCATTCCCAGCTTTCTTTTCACCTTTATTCCGCCTGTTACAAGTAATGCAGCAGTTTTCTCTCCCAGTGAAGCGTCTTTTGATTTGACGCGAGCCCAAGATTCATCTTCAAGTATCTGATCGGCTTTGTGTCGTTCCTCGAGAGACTTATTCTTCCAGTAAGAAATATCGTGTTGTTTACAAGCAGCGTCCAAGGGGTTGATGCCCGGATGTCCGAACTTGCCAGATCGATTCGCAGAAAATACTTGGCGTTGAAATTAGGTAAATCAGAGCAAGATGAGTCTATTAATAAACTATTCAAGCCGATATCTAAACCACTTGAAGAAATTGTGCAATCCTCAAAGACATTACAAAAAACGATTACAAATTTAAATCCAAAAGAGGAAATAAAGAAGGAAGAAGAACCTGATGATGTGTTTACACATTTTCTCGAAACGGAACCGGTGGCCGAAACCGATGAATCCGGCAATATTACACGTTCTGAATCCCCAGAAGAGATGCGCCCCGAAATTTCCCAGGAAGCTTTCGCGGACTATTTGGACCAATATCCTGCCACCAGTCATCAGTTCATTGAAGATTACTTCCAAAAAGATGATAAAATTGATAAAAATTATGGTCCGATATACAACGATGAAATCGGTTGGTCATTAGGCAAACGTCGAATTGCGTTTGATGGAAAAACCGGTAATATAAACATACAACCTGAGAAAAACAAACAAGGAAGATATGTTATTGGAACACCAGGCTTGTATGAACTTCTATTTTACCGAGACCCCAGTTACAATGATCAAGATTTACAGAACTATAAAAATCTTTTGACAACAACTGAAGTTCATTTAGACACGTTAGATCGTCTTAAGGGGTCAAGTACTGAAAAATATCACTACATCATAAAACCTTTATTCAAAACAAAATCTCTAACGACGACAAATAATAATAATAATAATCTTTATTTTCAAAAATAATAACATACACTTTAGTTACAAAATATACATTATTAGAGAAATTAGTGTCAGAAAATTTAATTTACTCATTGATTCAAGTAACACTCTAGTGTGTAGGGTTCCAAGTCAATGAGTAGTGTTTTTACTTCTTTTTTAAATTTATTCAAAGTCATTGAGTTTTTAATAGATTCAGGTAGTTTATTAAAAAATCGAATACTTGCATAAGATGGATGCTTTTCAGTCAAAACCAATTTGTGCATTGGATACATGATATTATCCTTTCGTGTAGAATATGGATGAACTACAAGAAGTAAACTTGGTTTTATTTTTAAAAAGGTACATGAGACATTCACAAATGTAGATTCCATAAATAGTTAAAAGTCTATTTTTCTTAAAAATACCTCTACAAGAATCTCGGTATTTCAAGTTGAAAACTGTTCTTATTACTCGTTTCTGAATTTTGAATATTTCTGATATATTATAGTTACTTCCCCAAAAAATTATTCCAAATTTAGCTGTAGCTTCGAAGTTAGCGAAATAAAACACTTTAAGCGATTTTTCACTTAAATACTTACTTATTATTTTTATACTGTAGCAGGTTTGGTTAAGTTTTTTTCCTAAATTAACAATATGTGTATACCAATGTAAATGTTCATCAATATGAATTCCTAGAAATTTTGTGCTTTTTTTAAATTTTAAGTCTGTATTTAAGATATTTAGTTTATCAGGTGTATCAATTCTGCTCTGTTGTGTACGAAATAGTACAACATTTGTTTTATTAATATTTAGTATTAAATTATTACCAGAAAACCAATTTTCAGCATCTCTCATTAGATTGTTTGTCTTCGCAACTAAATTTGGATAATATTTATCTGATACTAACAAATTAGTATCATCTGCATAAGTTGTTATTTTACATGTATTATCGTATAGATCGTCTCAGGTATTGACTCGTCTAAAATCGATTCCTTCAGCAAAAGGAAAAGGTATCGATCGCTTAAGATATAATGATAAACCTATGGAGTATATTTATTGGGACGATGCGAATGAATTGGTGGATCGTTTGAAGTTGTTGATTGCTTCAAAAGAGGCAGGTAATACGTCACACGACAACGAAATAGTAGCAATTATCAATGAACTCAAGGAGGCTGATATAATAGAATAATACAAGTTGAAACTTGTTCATTTCAATTATGCCAGTTGATAAATTCGGACATAGACATCAAACGCCCGCGTTTACCAGCGAAAATTACGTTTCCTCATACACCGGACGGTAATATTGATATTGAAAATGTGAAAATATGTAATGTTAAGGAACCGACAACAAATAGTGATGCTGCAACAAAAAAATATGTTGATGTGCAGTTGAATGACCTACGTGCTATCAACTCGCCATTAATTCAAACGCATGGTGTGGTGCTGCAGCAACAAGACCGTGATATAAAGGATTAAGCTGTGGGATTGAACGGAATAAGAAATGAGCTTCATAAGACGAAAATCCCCATATGACAGGCACACCTTACTAACTTACAAAATAAAACTAACGAAATTGATACATTTATTTCGCGAAATCCCCCTGTAGCAGCTAGGGATATGGCTACGAAGAAATACGTTGACGATTCAATTACCACAGCCAAAATATTTATTCGAAAAGAATTCACTGCTTCTATTAACATGTGGGTTGAAAGCATACGTGAGTTACAAAAAGAAATTACAGAAAATATCAGATCCGTTTCCGATATGAAAACTAACGTTTCGGGCATTGTAAACAATATTAAGGTTATGAATACGAATACCGTTAACCGCATTAACAGTCTGGAGCTGAAGCTAGCTGGTAGTACGTCATAATATGTATTCTAAAGAAAAAATTCAGCTTGTAAACGAACTCCACAAACCGATACGGAAAAAATTTCCTCGGAGACGCACTATTATTAGGGGCCTTGACGATATTTGGCAAATGGATCTTGCGGAGATGAGGAATTTTGCATCACAAAATAGGAATCATAAAATAATACTGGTCGTCATTGATTGTTTTTCTAAGTTTGTGTGGACACGCCCACTAAAGACGAAGACCGGAGAGGAGATTACTCGGACTTTCTCGCTCACACTAGACGAATACCAAAAAATCTGCAATCTGATCAGGGAAAGGAATTTTACAACAGCAAATTTCAAAATTTAATGAGAAAACACAACATAAATCATTATAGCGTATTTAGTACAATGAAAGCTTCTATGGCAGAGCGTGTTATAAGAACGCTAAAATCGAAACTCTACAAGTATTTCAGTTTAAATGGCACCTACAAATGGATTGATATTCTGCCTAAAATTACTCAAAACTACAACAATACAAAACATTCCACAACAAAATATAGACCTTCTCAAGTCAACAAATCCAACGAAAAATCTATTTTGAATAACACCTATAGTCATTTGAAGATAGCCGGTCCACGAAAATTTAAAGTTGGTGACATTGTGCGCATATCCAAGGCAAAACATGTCTTTGAAAAAGGATATACACCCAATTGGACTACAGAACTATTCAAAATCACCAAAGTTAAAATTACCAATCCTGCTACATATTTACTTGAAGACATGCAAGGGACACCAATCAGCGGCTGCTTCTATGACGAATAACTACAGAAAACATCGAATCCGGACGTTTACTTGGTGGAAAAAGTACTTAGACGTAAAGGCAAGAAACTGCTCGTGAAATGGTTAGGCTTAGACAAAAAACATAATAGCTGGATTAATGGAGTTGATGTTTTATAACGTAAAAGGCCACACACACACACGCTATAAATTGGAGTCGTTTCAGATCTTAAACTCAGTTAGCAACATGCAAGGTGTCAGTAGTGGTGGTGACGATAGTAGTAGTAGTGATAATAACTATACTGCACAGGTGGATACAATTTTGAAAAACTATGAGTTTGCTGCAAAGTCTGAAAATGTGTACCTGCTTTCAACACAATTTTCAATTTCCGGTTATGAAGTGAAATGTGGAATAAGTCCTGCTAGATCATTCACGCCTGCTGTAATTCTATCTCAGCAGCTCAAGTTCGGCAAAATTTCCTTTAGCATTCACGAATGGCATACTTTTATTTCAATAATGATGCAACAGATGACCGTAGATGAGTTCAAACCTGATTCGATTCCATGTGGAGACTACTGCACCATTACCCCATTAAATTACGATGACTGTAAGGTAATTTTTGTGAGGAAACATGGCGTCGAGTATTACATGGATGAAGAAGAAGTATCCCAAATTTTAAAATTGAATAATTTAATTATACAACGTATATCTGCTTTGGAAAATTTAAATTTTTGTCAATATTATTATAATGTTTTGGATTTCTGTAAAACTATCACCTCTGAAAGTCCTTTACAAATTTTATATGCATTTTGTTCCATAACCCCAAACGATATGTTAAACAACGCTCTCAGAGAATATGTGTACTTTTATAAACTTAAAGTTATCAATGATTTAAATAAATAGTTGTATATTATTGGTGTTTTCTTGAACTGGTTGTGTGTGAATAAGTTTTGAGTTCTAATCAATTTTCCATTGGGAAGATCAATATGAAGTTCCATTTGACGTGACAACGCGACATTTGACGTGACAACGTGACATTTGACGTGAGAATGGACATTTGATGTGACAACGTGGCATTTGACGTGACAACGTGACATTTGACGTGAGAATGGACATTTGACGTGACAACGTGACATTTGACGTGACAACGTGACATTTGACGTGAGAATGTGACATTTGACGTGGCAAGTGTTTCGTACAGGATCAACATTTGGTTCTTTTGACAGCGTGATAATTTTGTTACACTCAGAATATAATAAAATTCTCAAATAGCACTTTTAAGGCTGGTTCATGTAAAAGCGAATCGCGAATTGCGAATGCGAAATTCGCAAAAAAATATGTCTTTATTTTATTTCAATTCATGTACCTGCGAATGTTTTGACAGGATTCTGGGATATTTATTATTTTCACTAAATAAGCAGTAGTAATACTGAGTGTCACACCAATGAATATATAACCCCAGATTTCCTAACAGTATAATTTTGTAGTTAACTTTTTGAAGAAAATGAATAAAGATTACGAAAACTTAGATTTGCTTTATTGGCGAAGAAGGCGAGCAATAGCTGCATATTTATTATTAAAAAAGCGACGGAATAGAATTCACAGGACAGTAGACGTATGTGAAATATTTAAATACAGGAAACAACAAGGGGCATATTACAATCTAGTACAGGAAATGCGCCGTAAAGATGAAAAAAAGTTTCGAAATTATCATAGAATGTCAATAGAAGATTTCGATTTTCTGTTAGAAAAAGTATCTACTAAAATCAGAAAGATATACTATGCAAGGGAACCAATTTCACCGGGAGAAATGTTATCGGCTACACTCAGGTATATAGTTAATAATTTTAGTACATCTAAGAAGAACTATATTTAATAATTTATGATTGGCATTGTTCTAATTATTTAAGTAATATTCAAAAATTAAGATAAATATAATATAATTTCAGATTCTTACCAGCAGGTGTGAGCATGAAAAGTATTTCTTACAATTACAGATTGGGAGTCAGTACTGTATCCAATATCATTAAAGATACTACTTCTGCAATTTGGGACATTTTGAATATCGAATATTTACCAGTTCCAACAGAAGACACATGGAAAGAAATTGCAAATGGCTTTGAAGCAAAATGGAACTTTCCAAATTGTGTAGGAGCTATTGATGGCAAACATATTAGGATTCAGGTAGTAACAAAAATATTTTAATTTAAATATGTCCTTTATTACAATTTTGTTTGTAGGCTCCTCCAAACACTGGGTCAGATTATTTCAATTACAAAGATTTCTTTAGCATCGTGCTATTGGCGATATGTGATGCAGATTGTTTTACTGCTGTTGATATTGGTGCAAAAGGACGGCAAAGTGATGGAGGAATATTCCGAAGTAGTAATTTTGGACAAAGGTTTTATTCAAACTCCTTAAATCTGCCTGCTCCTAGGAAACTATGGGAAGAAAGTGAACCAGTGTCCTACTGTTTTGTTGCCGATGCAGCTTTTCCATTTAGCACCAATTTAATGAGACCATTTCCAGGCAATTTTCTTCCACAAAAGGCAAGAATTTTTAACTATAGGTAAGTTATGTTACATTATTGTAAACTGCTGTCAATTTCAGAATATAAGTGTGTTGAGAATTATATTCAAATATGTTACAGATTAAGTCGTGCAAGAAGGATAATCGAGAATACATTTGGTATTCTTGTTGCAAAATGGAGGATACTAGAACGTCCTATTATAGCGAAACTACAAACAGTTGAAAAGATCGTAGGTGCATTGATTTGCTTACACAACTTTTTAAGAAAGCGTGATATCAATAAAACAGTTGGCAGAAGATACTGCCCTCCAAATTATGTAGATACAGAAAGTGAAACGGGAGAAGTTATTGAAGGGCAATGGAGAACTACAGTTCAGAACAGATTGGCAAGTGTACCAAGAATGGGGGGAAATGCATATGCCCAACGAGCAAGTGCTATGCGCTTTGTATTGACACAGTATTTTTTAGATATAGCTCCAATTGACGTACAATGGCTTAAATAAATATTTTTGTCATCAGAATTTAGATTTAATTTTTTAATACAATACAAAGAATAGTAAAAAACTAGTTTTATTTATCAATCTTCAGTTGAATGTTGAGAGTATACCTGGTATACACGGTTTAAAAGTTCGATTTCAGCCTCCATCCTAATTCTCCGTGGCAGTTTGTCGAGTACTCCCTGTATTGTCATCAAAGCAGGACTAATTGAAGATGGTATTGGCTGTGAAGGAGCTGGTTGTTTTAAAATTTCTATCAGCAGTTGATCAGTTTCAACTAAAATAGAAGTAGTAATATCTTAGGTAGGGTGTGTATATTGAATTTTTTTTTGTGAATAAGTGATCTAAAATCATATGCCTACCACTTTTTTTTTGCCTCTTGCTTCTAGATGGTGTGACATTAGGGCTGATTAGTCTTGATCTTTTGGAGGTGACTGGTTTTGGTGTTGAAAGGTCCACATCTGTTGTTGAGGTGTTTAATGGTGACAAAAGATCCACATCACTTTGGACTGGTTCAAAATTACCAAATGTTTTTCTATTCAAATTAACATCTGCTAAGAAAGACATGCAATTGAAATGCTTCCACTTCTTTTTGTCATCAACACTTCCTCCGGATGGCTTATATGTTCTAAAAAGAATAAATAAATAAATAATTACAAATAATTACATATCGCTATTATTAGCTTGTAAACTATGAGTAAGTTGTATACATAAACTTACTTTAAATGTTTAAGGAAAGTGTCCTCAAGATTTTTCCATTTTTTTATTCCAAATTTTCCAGGGGGATTACTCTGTCAATTTCCTCATACACTTCTCTCCACATCTTTTCCCTTATATCTTTTCCTCTCTTCTTGAGAGGCAAGGTATGGTCCCAAAGAGCAGGACGTGCCTGTACAGCTTCAGACAATTTACCTACAATTATTTCTTCAGAACAACTGGGCCTGGTTTCAATCTTAGCTGCTATGTTACACACGTGATGTGGGTGTTCCTCTAAAGTAAAAAGCGCTCCACATTCTGCACATTCAACAATATCCTCATTATAAACAGTGGCCTAAAATATTTTATAGAAATATATAGTATGATTTCTTGGTATTTAAATGTAAAGAGTAATATAATTAAGTAAATGTATCATACCTCACTTTCATACATCTTAATAATTTACTAAAAACAAATATTTCAATCGCAAACCACACTGATCAATGCAAATTGCTAATAACCTAACTTAAAACACACAAAGACAACAAACTGAATCATAGATAACCTAACTGAATACCAACATAATATTGGTTTTGGTAGGCTCTCTACGCATGCGTTCACAAAAATTCTGTGATATTCGCCAAAATATTAAAACGATTTCAAGATTCCCGCCCCCCAGATTTTGAATAATGCGAATTCGCAAAAAATTAAACTTGACATGTGTCAAAATTTCTACAGTGTCATTATTTTGATATCAACCAATAGGAGTGGTCTTCGCTTTTCGAAATTCGCGATTCGCTTTTACATGAACCAGCCTTGAGTCTTCACATGAATGTAGGAAAAAGAAATAAAAAATGAATTTTATAATATATATATATATATATATATAGAATTGAAGGGTAGTCTTTGCTGACTAGTTAGAAAGTAACTTCTGTGGAGATATTTTTAGGGAGTGCAGCAATAAAACGTATAAGTGTACTCTTATTAGTATTTAATCCAAGCTTTCGAGTGAATTTTCACCCATCATCAGGGAAGCTACATAAAAATATATTGTTAAAAATTTTAAATGTTTTTTTAAAAAATTTTTTTACTTACAAACTTGTTGAGATTGTAACGTGAATATGATAAAGTTAAAACATTGATGGCCATCAGCAACACTAAAAACTGTCTATTTTTTATAAAATAACACTGGTCACATTTTATTACTGTTTTTAAAAACTTATTTTATAATTACTTAAAATACATTAAAATTCATTTTGTTCAAGTTAGGTTATCAAACCACGTGCTTGAAATCTCAACAGCACACTGACAGAATGACAGATAATTTTTAGATTTATTATTATAGGTTATTAAGCCAGTTGGCCTTTACATATTTGAACAAATAATATTTGATCTGAATTATATTTCAATGTAAATACATTTACTTGAAACTATATATATATATATATATATATAAATATATATATGTTCCTCTACTGTAGTTTAGTGAGACCGGATGATAGTGATGCCGACAGACGGATGATAGTGGTGCCGACAGAATGCGTAGTGGTGGAAAAGTAGGCGGGGCTATGGCCTTTTCTTTCGGGTAATGATTTATGCATCGACTAGTCGTTCCTAGATGGCGACATAAACCAGACAATAAAAATATTTTTTATCCAAATAAAAAACTGTGGTCATTGTAATGTGAAAAAAATAATATAACATTTTATTGATTTTTAGTTGTAATTCCTATACAGGGTGATTGATTAGTGTTATACATTTCAGTGCCTCCTTTGTCCTTTAAGGTAACAATTTGTAAATTGGAGGGGTTTATAGCAATCATCAGTCTTCACATTTTAAAGCTATTTACAATCTTACAGGCTGTTCCATATCAAAGTTACATTTTTTCAATAAAACTCCCCATATTCTATTGCATATTTGGAATTAGCTTGACCTCCTCATAACAAAAGTATAAGGTTGTGATGTGTTCTACGGGGTATTCAGGAAGTTAAAACCAATTGCCCATAAGCTTCTTAACAAGTTCAATACCCTGTACCATGTAAGAAAAATTCAAGATTGAAAATCTGTTGCAGCCAAAGCATTCTAGTAGTAGTGGAAAATATAGAAAATTATTCATTCCGTTAATAATCGAAATACGAATACATTCTTTTCTCGGTTTTTCCGAATGGATCATGCTGTATTTTATGTGAGTATCTGAAAGTACCACCAATATATTTCTTTTTTTATAAAGGTGTTCCCTATACCTGAAAATTATTAGCTTCCGAGGTACTTTGATTTTGATCTTTTTTTGTCAAGGATTCTTTGCATATCGTGGTAGCTCAGCTCTTGTTTGTTAGAAATATTCCTTACACTTGTGTGTGGGCTCTCTGTAACTTCCAGCAAAACATTAATTTCGTTTCCTTTTCTCACATAATCAAATGAACCCGTGCGATTGAACCGCTGCATCAATCTCCCCAAGCTTGCTTTTGTTATGTCATGTCATTGACAAATATCAGTTTTTGACAAATAAATCATAGTCAATTTACAATTAGGTAATTGTTAATTGATTAAATCGTTGTTCAGCATAGAAAAATCGAAATATCCCAAGAGCTAATAATTTTTGGTAACGGGAATGCCCTATAAAAGAAAATATGTAATACTCACGTGAAATACATGGTGATCTATTTGGAAGTACCTAGAAAATAATGTGTTCGTATTTTGATTCACCCTGAATCAGATTCAATGAATATTAAGGAAATGAACAATTTTCCAGAATTTTCACTATTATTCGAATGCATTGGCAGCAACAGATTTTCATTCTAGAATGTCACTTTTTATGGAAAATGTGTTATAACTTCTCAAATACCCCGTAGAACCATCACAACCCTAAGCTATTGTAATGGGAAGGTCATGCTGATTCCAAATATGCAATAAAATATAGGGTGTTCCATTAATAAAAATGTAAATTTGATATTCTGTAAGATTGTAAATAATTTTAAAATGTGAAGATTAATGATGGCTATAAACCCTCGAATTCTCAAATCGATACCTTAAAGGACAAATAATGAGATACTGAACTTCATGACACTAATCAACCACCCTGTATATTATAACGACAGTTATGTCAAGGAGTACATATTCTGGAAGTTATAGAAAAAGGTTTTTGAAAATATTCAAATGCTAATTTTTAGTATGGTTTTAAACTTTTTCTTTAAATAGTTTTTATAGTTTTAGTAGGTAATCTAAAATATTTTAATATGTTAAGGTGAGTATATATCGATATTATCTTTTATGATGAAATGAATCAATTTAATTTGTTAAAATCTACATTATATTAAAATTAAAGTTATGACACGTTTCGCTAACACAGTATCTTCCTCAAACGAATGGAGGTATAATGAAAATGTTTGATTTATACAGTGCCTTAATACTGAATTTTCCTTTACTTTAGCTACTGTGGAACCGCTCAATTTCACTTCAATTCTTTGTAATATTCGTTGTTAACCTTGTATCACTAAAATAAGATTCATATATACCTTTTTGTGGCATTATTAAGTTCAAAAATAATTTTGGGTGTCTAACTAATGTTTTGGAATAACATATTTTATATAGTTAAAATTGTGATTTTTGAAAACGCTTTCAGGTTGAACACCGAAACGTTAAAAATAAAATGGAAACGATGTATATTAGGACAGTGGATTAACCAATGAATTCATTTTAGTGTTATTATTTTAATTCCAATAAGTGAAGTTTTAAGTTTTGTCAATAAGAATGAGATCGAAAAACCAAATCCATTTTTACACGCTGATCAATTGAATTTAAATGAATGTGTGGTTGGAAATCTCACCCACTTACCGAACAATCAAAGGAGTTGCTATACACGCAAAAAATACGGCGGCCAGTTAAAAGTCGGATTAGGTGTATGGGAAAACAAACAGATTTGGATTTGAAATTTAATTTTTTGTTTAAAGGTACGTTTACATCTGACATTTATTGCATGATATTTATGTCGGAGAGTGATTTATGTGAATATAAACACACATAAAATTTGTCTGAGATATATGTATCATTCTCAGATAATATGTGTCTACATATATCTATACAATTGATGTAAACACTACACCTTCTTCAAGTGTCGAGTAATTTTTAAGTAGTCTTATATTACCTCCGTATAACTATGAAATGGGTGAGAAAAAGAAATGGAAAATCGAATTGATGTATCAACTAATCTGTACCACAATAAACCTGAATTGTGGGATAAGTGTTATAAAGATAGAGATCGCGTGAAAATTTGAGACCACAATAGAAGAGATAACTAGAAAGATCCAAAATTGTTTATCAGATCAATTTAACAGTGAATTTCAAAAAAGGAGTATGCAAAAATCAGGACCGAGTACAGATGAACAATATACATCAAAGTGGCCCTATTTTAAATCCCCTTTTTTTTTTCCACAAAGTCTTAAATTCCACTCTCGAACCCACACAGATCATTTATTCTTAATTTTTTCTCCTAATTTTCTCCAACTGGTTCATAATAATTACAATGGCTTCACATTTTGTTTTTGATATTTTCATCGTATACATGTCTCACTATAGAGAAACACTTCAGTGGTCATACATTTATTGCAAATGGGATACGTGCGATGTCCTATATATACAGGGTGGTCCGTAAGTAATGGTCCAAAGTGGAATGGAAGATTCTT
This sequence comes from Galerucella pusilla, assembly GCA_910591695.1. NCBI lineage: Eukaryota > Metazoa > Arthropoda > Insecta > Coleoptera > Chrysomelidae > Galerucella > Galerucella pusilla. Next base: position 6,575 of record CAJUYI010003161.1, on the reverse strand, counting down.
CGCCTGAAAATATTACAATCTGACGCAGCTTCTTTCAATAAAATATTTATGATAAGAATGATACAGGGTGGCAAAGTTGAAATGTCAAAAATGTTTTTTCTCAGTAAATTGGAAGTTTTGGATATACAAACGTGAAAATTTGAAGATAGGGGTATCAGGGTCTGGGAAATTGTAATATATTATCAAATCCGATGTACTTCCCAGAGGGCGCCACAAAGGCTATGTTGTTGGTGTAATATTAACTTATTTATCGTTAACGGTATCCCTCTATTCACTGGAAAATATTAAAAATGCATTATTTTCTCGACAAAAAGGTAGACCTATCATTAGTCTCAAAAGTTACTGGTTTTCGAGCTATTCGCATTTTTAAACCACCATTCATGATTTTCATTTCATTTATTATCACAAAAATAATAATTTTAGTGGGCGCTGATGTTAGCAAATTTATTATCAGCTATAATATAGCAAGAACATCAATGATTTGCAATAATATCGTCATAGATTTCGGAAGCATATTGCTTGGTAACAACCCGACTCCGAAGGCGGATGGTTGTTACCGCAAAGCACCGAATAGTTCGGTGCGCAAAGCAACACCCTTGGAGAAAGTTAAGGCAAAATTATTGCAAATTATTGATGCTCCTGCTATATTGAAGCTAATAATAAATTTACTGACATCAGCGCCTTCTAACATTATTATTTTTGTGCTAATTAATTAAATGGAAATGATGAAGGGGGGCTTAAATATGCGAATGTCTCAAAAACCAGTATATTTTGAGATTTATGATAGGTATATCTTTTTGTCGTTTTAATATTTCCCAATAAATTGGGGGGAGACCATTAAGAATAAATAAGTTAATCTCACAGTTACACCAACGACATAGCTTTTGTGGCGAAATGGATGACATATTATGATTTCCATGGCACTACTACTACTATCTCCAAATTTTGACGTTTTTATATCCAAAATCTTCCAATTTACTGAGAAAAACATTTTTGCCACCCTGTATCATTATTATTATCAATATTTCATTCAAAGAAGTTGCGTCAGATTGTAATATTCTTAGGCAGAGAATCTTTAATTCCACTTCGGTCCATTACTTACGGACCACCCTGTATATAAAAGCTATACATGTCCAGTAATTCATATCACTATTGTTAACGATCATTGCTATTTTATGTCGGACATCTGACACTTATATCTTGACAGGCGTGTGAGGTGTAAACGTACCTTAACGCAAAGTGATGAATAATGGACGACTATTTAAATATAATTTCACCAAAGGAATAACTAGTTCCAACAAAAATATAACACTCTCCAAGTATTAATAAAATTTCACCGATCATTTGTCAAAATAAAAGAGTTGATTATAAAAGTGCGAGAAGTAACTCTCTTTTGATGAATGTGAATATTGTCAGGCAAGTGCTACATGAGTCAAAAAAGGGACTTTACACACTAATTGAATACACGATGTTCTCTACTTTCGAAATTTGTATCCAGTTTTACCAAAAATCAGAATGTTGGATAAAAAATTTGAAATAATTGAACGATTAATATTAAGAAAAATGTTTTTCGAATCCGAGCTCAGTGTCCTTCAAGGGCTATTTTCAAAGTTCGGTCCCACTAAAAAAAATTCCATTTGCTCTGCATCAAGATGATGTTCATTTTGATCCTCTAAAAATTGAGTCTTTTTAAGAAATGAAGATTTTTTTTTCACAAAACTGATAGCAGTATATGCACACCTTGGAAGGACATAGATATAGTTTTATCATTGTCTAGGTTAATTAATCAAATAGTTTTATATTAATTTCACAAGAGTAGGACAAATAGGGACAATGATAATATAAACATTTGATTAGTTTCAACAAACTCTAGTTGGGTATGTCTTAAGATGAGATTTCTGGACAAAAATTTCCATGTTGTATACAATATGTTATTGGAATTCACTTTTTATGACTTTGAAAAAAGACTGATAAAATTTTGGGATATGGTTGTTTAATAAATCAACGAGAAAAAAGCAAATTTCATTAAAATACGTTGAAATAATACAAATCGAAACATTTTATTGCCTGACTATTGTTTGTATTGTTTTACATTCAACAATTTCTGTTCTCTACAGGTCTTTTTCTGTTAAATACCCTAATATAGACCAAAATTAGCTTACTCAAGTTAACCCAAACCTTATCGTTGAATCCTTTTTTAAACTGATTTAAATTAATAGTGATATTAAGGATGATATCAAATAATTTATTTCCACTCCACTTCGTTGTTTCTTAGCCCTCGACTCACTGGCACCTTTTGGTATATTAACACGTTGAGTGCCAGATGAGACCAACATGGTCTCATCCATAACTGGGCATTAATTGCTTCGTGAGACCAATGTGGACTCATATGCATCGCCGCTACATTTCGTTGTATGAAGCAGCATTGGTATCATTGTATGCATTTGAATCAATGAGATCTTAAAAGGCATGGCCTGACGGTACAATTGCCATATTTGGCCTGGATATGCGAGACCGATGTGGCACCCTACAGCAATCTGATTTCTTTTTTTTTGTTTCAAACTAGAAAAATAATCTTCTGGTTTTCTCAGTACTAATTTATTTATTTATTACAAAGAAGTACAACTACATAATAAAACTATACTCTACATAAAAACTTAAAATAAAGGTAACAAATGTTTCGTTATTTTATATTTTTTTTGCATTATGCGCTAAAAAAAACAAGATAGGCAGTAATGTTTTTCGCACTTAGAGCACTTCAATGAACTTTGGGGAGTTTTTCTTGAGGCTTCCTTTGATCCAGATTGTTCAGAGATCTTCGCATAACAAATAACACAATGTCTTCTGTTAGCTCGACCAACATCTTCTAGTATATGTGAGGCTTCCTCGGACTCTACATTATTTGGGATGATAACTTGTGTAATGTAAAGTACAAAAACAACTGAATTGATTAATTGATATTGTAAACAAAGGGCGAGCGACCACATCTGCCTCTACTCACATGTCGAGACTTGTGAAAACATGAAATCGGCATGGTGACACATTGGTCTCATATGGCCCGAGGGCAAAAATTGCAACTCAGTGGCCGCATGAGACCAATGTGTCACCATTTTTGTTTTTTCTGTTTAAATTTCCAAATGTTTTTCTTTTAGCTTCTAGTAGCAAAATGAGTTATTTATGGTTATTTTCCTTTGAAGAGAAGCGAAAAAAAAATTTGGCCTAAGGGACCAATTTTTTTTTGTCCACGGTGGCATTCAACGTGTTAAAATTCTGATGAAATTGTATAAAATAAATGTTTTTAACATCCTTCTGATCTTCATGGTCATTTTCTTTCATTTTTTGACTCTTAACAAAGCCACCAACTTTTTTGGATAAAAAAAAAAACAATGATGTGCAACTGTTGGAGCGTCAAAATAGCGACCATTGTAACTAGAACTTTCACCGCTTCTAATAAGATCTCATACTTTGTAGCTGTTTGATTCTGGAGTCCTTTTCCTAACTAGAAGACTGTTTCCCAGTAGTCTCATTCCAGCAGTGACCATCTTTATGTTATGAAGTGGAATGTTGATGTATAGTTTAGCAATGGAATTGCCATATGAAATAGCCGTTTCGTCCGACATCAGAAATTTCAATATTTCAATTTTTCGCATGCTAGGAAAAACATAATCTTTTAGGATATTATATGCGAATTCGTGAATGAATGCTCCTCTAACAATGTCCAGCTTGGAAAGATTTCTTTAGTTGTTCTTGTTACCTAAACATTACTTATAATTTGAACTAATTAAAATATTAAAGGTGCTTCTGGTTATAAGATAAGTTGATGCCAACGTTTACTTCAAAAATTTTCAGTAATTTGATGATATTCACTGCCGGAATCAATCATTTTAAAAGGGACAAAATTGCCTTACAGAGTTTGGCAAAAGTCCGGGACCGAACAAATATCCAAGAAAATATACATTTTTTGGAAAATCTTTCTATACCACAAATTTTACTCCAGCCTAAACTATAATTTGTAATATACAGGGTGTTCCAATAAAATGCGGCGTATCAAAGTTATTATTTTCTTATGGAACACCCTATATTTTATTGCATTTTCTGATTGTCCAAATATATCTTTACAGGGTGTTCGGAATTTCAGTTTCATTATTAGATCATTCAATGTGCAGTATCAGGCTTATTTTAAATGGAATACTCTGTATTTTAATACTTCATAATATTTAAAAAAATGTCTTTCGAATGGTATGAGGGTGTCCTATACCTAGGTATTATACTTTTCGTGCAATTTACAATATTCTTAAATTTTATGTTATATCGATTTTAAAACATCTGCAATTCTCTTTAAATTTCAAACTAATGATTTTGGCATATTTGTTGTAAGAAACTAAATAGAACGGAACTAACAACGAAAAGTAATAAAATTTTTGGATAGTGATTTTTCTGTGAGGGTGGCTAATCTTTTTAACCACTTGGTATAGGATAGCAGAACCCTTTATTTTCTGGAGGCTTAAAACGTGATCTATTTAGTTTCTCACAACAACTATGCCAAGATCATTAGTTTGAAATTTAGAGAGAATTGCAGATGTTTTGAAATCGATTTAGCATAAAATTTAAGAAAATTGTGAATTGCACGAAAAGTATAATACCTAGGTATAGGACACCCTTATACGATTCGGAAGAGGACATTTTTTTGAATATGATGAATGATTAATATACAGGGTGTTCCATTTAAAATAAGCCTGATACTGCATATTGAATGATTTAATAATGAAACTGAAAATTCTGACCCTGTAAAGAGATATATAGTACTAAATAGTGGAATAAATTCAACGAATGTCCCACTATTCAGATGTAAGAGAAAATTAGCCAGAATTTGTTATATCAATGGGTTATCAACTTTTTTCGAAATGTTTACATTTTTAAAAAAGTCAGCATTACTCGAAACCCTCTGTATTTAGGTATAGGGAACCATTATAAAGGAGTACTATATTTTGCATTGGCAATCATAAAATGCAATAAAATATAGGGTGTTCCATGAGAAAAAACATAACTTTGATACGCCACACTTTATTGGAACACCCTGTACATTTCAAAATATTTTCAAATCATAGTTTGAGTTGGAGGAAAATTTGTGGTATAAAAAGATTTTCCACAAAATTTATATTTTCTTCGATATTTGTCCGATCCCGGACTTTTGTCGAACTCCGTATTACCAAATGAACAATTCAAACGAATAAATAAACAGACAAAAAGGCTGTAGTAAGAACTTCTCAGGAATCTTCAAATAGATACATGTCCTTTCACTATTTCATAATATTATAAGGATAATTCTTTAATTAGGTCTATTTCATTATACTAATAGCTACTAATGGTCAGAATATGTATCAGGACTAATTTGTGAAACAGTAGTGCATCTAAAACATTGGGATAAGATTGTTGAAATCACTTGTCCAAACTTGTCATTTTATCAACAAAAGAATTAATGACAATGAAAAATAAGATAATTACAGAGTTAAATGATATCCCAATATAACATAATTTTCACTAAGCAGCCAACAAATTACAAGAGATGCTCAAAACTTTGTCCATTTACATTTTTACATAATCTGCAGCGTTTTCTCATTGAAAATCGCGTACCTTGGATAGACTGGCGATTGCCGGAAATAATTTCCGGATACTTGGTATTTTTCTTAAATAAATTCACAGGTATGAACAAGTATTTTCAACAATCTCCCAATGTTTTAGATGCATTGCTGTTCCATAAATTAGTACCAGTTACATATTCTAACCATGAGTAATACTACAATGAGTAGTAATACGAGAAAAATATTTTTTTTATTTCATTATTAAAAAGTGATCTTGCAGACTTCATGAAAACTTCAAATTTTTTGATATGTAAAGGTTATGCGTTTTTTATATGAAAACAATCGAGGAATACAAAATAAAATGAAAATAGCTACAAATGCCAGTGGCGTAAGAAATGGGAGGGGAAAGGTAACATATTCTTCCAAATGTACACCACTGGATCAGTAAATGAAACATGTTTTTTCTTCAAAATATGCTCTTTTGCATTTAGAAACAACCTGCCAAATGTCAAATTAATTTATTTATCCATGTTGGAGTTATCCAATTAAAACAATTAAATTTCCATAACTTCAACACCCCGTATTTCGGAAAGTAAATATGCTGGACTCCTCAATCGTCATATCATTTTGTCCAATTTTACGAGAGGTATCTACATGCAAACGTTGTAAGTGTCATTTGAAAACACCCTGTATAGCAAATGACTACCTATGACCATTGCAAATTTGTTATTTTTGAGTTTACATTATCAAATATTTTGTATTAATTTTATTGCACGATGAAGGTAGGTACTAATTCCAAATGTAATTGTAAATAAGCCACCAATTTAATAAATAAAGTTCAATTGTTTATAAATTAGTAATAAAAATTGATTGCTCATGTTGCCTTATATGTTAATAAGTGAACAATAGAGAAACATGATTGATAAATTTTATTAATTCATTTACGAAATCAATTTTCAATATTTTATTGGTGACTAGAGACTCAATTGCATT